>JANIJG010011543.1:15944-51819 GCA_024611175.1 Megaceryle torquata | reverse complement strand
GAAGTGTGGGTTAGAAGAGCAGACAGTGAGATGGGTTGAGAACTGGCTGAACAATAGAGCTCAGAGGGTTGTGATCAGTGGTGCAGAGTCCACCTGGCAACCTCTAAGTAGTAGTGTTCCCCAGAGGTCAGTACCGGGTCTAGTCTTACTCAGTATCTTCATCACTGACCTGGATGAAGGGACAGAGCCTACCCTCAGCAAGTTTGCTGATGATACAAAACTGGGAGGAGTGGCTCATACTCTGGGAGGTTCTGCTGCCAGTGAGATCTGGAGAGCTGGGCAAAGGAAAAACAAATGAAGTCCAACAGAGGCAAGTGTTAAGCTCCCCACCTTGGTGGGGCTAACACCATGCACCAGTACAGGTTAGGGGTAGACCTGCTGGAAAGTGGCTCTGCAAAGAAGGACTTGGGAGTCCTGGTGGACAATAAGCTACCTGTGGGACAGTAAGGTGCCCTTGTGGCCAGGAAGGCAAATGGTATCCTGGGGTACATAAAGAAGAGTGTGGCCAGCAAATCAAGGGAGGTTCTGCTCCCCCTCTACTCTGCCATAGTGAGACCACATCTGGAGTATTGTGTCGAGTTCTGATCTCCCCAGTTCAAGAGAGATGGGGAGATACTAGAGGGAGTCTGAGAGCAATGAAGATGATTAAGGGACTGAAGCACTTATCTTATGAAGAAAGGCTGAGAGACCTGGGGTTGTTTAGTCTTGAAGACTGATTAATTAAGACCCTATTAATGTTGACAAATATCTGAAGGGGGGGATGTCAAGTCTCTTTTTGCTGGTGCCCTGTGACAGGATGAGTGGCAATGGTCACAAACTGGAACAGATAAAGTTCCATTTCAACATGAGGAAGAACTCCCTCACTGTGAGGGTGATGGAATACTGGAACAGACTGCCCAAAGAGGTTGGAGTCTCCTTCTCTAGAGATCTTCAGAACCTGTTTGGATCTGTTCCTGTGTGGCCTGCCCTGGGTGATCCTGCTCTGGAAGGGGGGTTGGACTCAGTGTTCTCTAGAGGTCCCTTCCAACCTCCACCATTCTATGATTTACCTAGCAGTAATGCCTTTCAGTGCATTATCATAAAGCTGCTTGAATGAGAGAACTTGCATGTTTTAACCTCGATTTGAGGACAATTCAAATCAACATCAGCATAAATTATGGTGTCTGCAGCTGGGTGTCTGGTGCAATTTGTTATGCCTGTAAGCTTGTAACAGGCTCAAAAAGCTAGAGGAGGAGGAAATGGCATCTGAATATATAAGCTTTTACTACTAGTTTCATAGTAAAATAAAATAAGGCAAATGATAATTACCAGGCCTGATATTATTCCAGTCTTAAAGATAAACTTCAGATTATTTTTCTGTTAGCCGCACTCCCAATCAAGATATCTATGTCTCGAATGAGGGGGGAAAATTGAAAAATTTTTCATTTCCTCCTTGCCCCTCCCAGCTGTGCCCCCTTCTCCCCTCCCAGGCACACACCGGGGCTCCTCAGGGTGCAGCCGCCCCCTCCCCGCGGAGCTGGGCCCCGGCAAGGGGGGGCCGCGCTGCCGTTGCCATAGCAGCGCCCGCCGCCGCAGCATCCTCGGGATCAACTTTCCCTCCTCGGTTATAAGCGAGCCAAGGCGGCGGCTGGAGAGGGACGGGACGGGGCGGCTGGGCTCTGTTGGGGGCTACGGAGCAACAGCCACCGCCTTGCCCTGCCCTGTCTCCGCGCCTGAGTAGCGGCCGCGCCCACCCGTGGGCTCCCCCGGGGCGCGGCGCGCAGAAGCCATATTGTTGAGCGGTCGGAGGGTCCCGGGCCGGGCTCCGCCGGCTGTCCCGTCGCTGACTGACACCTCCCTCCTCTCCCGCTTTCCTCGGCGGCCGCCGCGCTTTCCTTCAGCTTGATCCCGGCTTCTGGCAGACATCGCCCAGCATGCCGATCGCCCACTTACTGGAGCTATGGAAAGGGATAGAGGTGGAGCCCATGGAGACGGAGGTGAGCGGCGGCGGAGGATGCGAGCAGCCGCAGCGGTGCTGCCAGCCCTCCTCTCTTGCCGGGGGTGCCACCTCGGTGCTGCCCCAAACCTCGCGAAATGGCTTGTGATGCGAATCCCTCGCCGCTGAGAGCGGGAAGAGAGGCTTGGCGCGGAAACCTGTTGCGCCGCACGCGGAGCGGTTGGGAGCGGGCGTTCCCGTGTAGCCGCGGAGCCCGGCCGGGTGCGGCGGGCTGGGGGGGGCTGCCCGCTCTGCACCGAGTTTGGGTCAGAACCGTACGCCGGGGATTTGGGGCGGCTGCAAGGGAAGGAGCATGTAAAACAGACTGAAGCCTGCAAAGCCGGATGAGTAGGACTTAGGCTCACATCTGAACATCAAGTGATCTCTAATTTGAGGCCGAGATAGGTTCCCAGTACTCGCTTCTGTTCTGATTTCTGAGCTTCCTTGCACTTGTTTTAGCATCAGCACAAAAGCGAAGTCAGACCCTTGCCCATTAATTATCTCTAAGCACAAGACTACGCTTTCAGGATCATACTGGAAGCACAACGTGGTAACTAGCCGACTACTGTCTTACACATGTTCACGATTTGTCTTGCAGCGGTTTTCATTACCTACAATTTAAGATTGTCTTGTGTCAAGACAGGTGTCACCTTTTTGTGCAGTAAGGTGCACGGTGGATTCCTGAGTATTTCTGGGATTACTCTACTGCTCAAGAGCCCCAAAGTATTTCTGGTCAACTGTTTCCAGCACAGGATACATATTTGTGACAAGCGATAGAAATAGATTACAAACTTCTGAGGTGTGGGGCTTTGTGTTTATTTTGAACACAGCTCCCTGGCCCCCCTTTTTGTTGTTAAAAGCCCATTTAGATCTTTCAGGAAAAAACCCCACCCTTACCTGGGTCTCCTTGCCAAGTGTAACTGACCCATTATGATGCTAGTTAATCAGATTAGTTGTTTTGGGGTGGGTGGGTTGGTTGTTTTGTTTTCCTGCTGTAAAGAATATATGGGCTACACTGTTCTATTTCTTTTGCTGAGATTTTTCACTTAGAATAAGTTTACACAGATAAAAGGAATTACAGGCATAAATTTATGCAATATAAATAAGAACAACAGACAAAGCACCATTTATTGGCTCTGTTTATTTTTATCTCTTAAGCACATTAGAGAGACTTTTAAGTTGCGTTGTAGATAGAATTCCTGAAGTACTGTTTGTTTATGTCTAGTTAAGGTACATACAAATTAATCTCTTGTGGCCTATTGTCCATGAAGACCAGTCTTCTTTTCAAACAGTAATAACATTTACTCTTTAATGAGTTGAATGCAGCTTAAACACTAGTGGTTGCACTGCTTTGAGGGAGCTGTCATGGGCTCTGAATCTGTGTGGGATAAAATGTTTTCATGATTGTCTGCAAGTTGTTCTTTTTCACAGAATGTTTTCACAGTTAGACAAGGAGGGAGACAGTTTCTTTCTTTTTACATATGGACCTCCCTTTTTTTTCTTTCCCCCCCTCCCCATCCTTAATGCCACAACCCCTTTTAAAATAGAGGCATTTATGCGTTCCTGTGCATGACTCAGGTGAATGACTTGCAGATATTAAAGACAGTGTTTATAGTAAATCAATGGCTTTATAAGGAAGAGTACATTAAGGGCATGTTCTATATTATGTTTGTGTAAAGGAAAACTCAGGAGACTGTTGGGTGGTTTTTTTTTTTTTTTTCCTGACAAGCAAGAAAATTGGAATATTTGCTGGGTCTAGAAATTTTGTGGGTAGGCAAAGTTATCGATCCCTCAAGCTGGATGGATGGGGTAATGAATTACAGCCTTGGGAATATTTTCCTGAAGAAGGGCTGCGTGATCAAGCTCTATGTAACTTTTCTACCTATTTTCTGAAGGGTTAGTCACTTAATAGATTTTAGCTTAGCACCCATTAAATGACAATTTTTAAATGGGAGTTGAGTGTTTAGAAAATTTGATCCCATGTATACATATATTCTCTCATAAAAAAATACTGTTCCAGTTCATTCTTGAGCAATCTCTATGAAAAATGTGATTTTTTTTTTGACTATTCATCAGCAATGTTAATAGTGCCAATGTGCTCTTGTTTTATCATCTCTTTGCATTTTATATTATCTTGGAGAAAGCAGGTACTCAAAGATTCAAAGGTTAATCTACCTGTGCTAAGTGTGAAGAAGGGAAGGTTCCTGCTATGCTAGTATAAATTTAGAGTGACTTAACTGAATAAAAGTAAACTGACTGTATTTTGTGCTAGAACTTGGCTTAGAATTGTGTGTTTCTCAAGATGTATTTACGACTTTCCTCTGTTCTCTCCTATCTGTTCACCAGCCTGTAGTGGAAGATGCTGCCCTGGATGAAGAACCTGTGAAAGAGGTAACTCTGTTTATTCATGGATTGCACAAATGTTAGGAAATTAATATAATCTTCTGCCTTCATGGAAACAAAATGTATCATCTTCTCCACATGCTTCTAGCCCTGAAGATTCAAAAATGGCCCTTTTTAGTTTTTTTTGTCTCTTACTACAAGGTCAAGTGAAAAAAGAGTAGATGTGTTCAACTAGATGCTAGGGAATTTGACTTTACAGATATTATCCTTGTGCTAGTTTTCCAATAAGGGTCACAGCTTCTTGAGACATATGGATTTCCTGCAGAGCTGAGTCTCTAATGACCTCAAAAAAAGTACCTGTCATCATAACAGTGCTTGTGTAACTGTAAATTATGCTTGATGAATTTACCTCAAATATTATTAAATTGAATTTGTTCCTGTTGTCCATTAGGCCAGCTCTTCATCCAGTGCAAAAGTGAGCGAACTCTTTCCTTCAAGTTAATCTATTGTTTGTATTACGGTAGCATTTGACTAATTAAAAGCAAAACAAACACCCTAAAGCTACAGAAAAGCATCTAAGTGTTAAAACCTCAAATGCATTAACACCTCATATGCAAGAGGAGGGTCATGTGAAGATACAAAGTGGGTGAGAACATATCAACATTCACTATTATGATGAGCTAAGGGCAAATTTTGGCTGATGCTGGTGCCAGGTGTTAGTACAAGGTGCTGCTGGTTTGTGCAAAGCAAACCAAGGTGTGCTTGAAAGATTGTTAGGCATCTCCTGATCTTGAAGGAGACAGAACTCTTTCAGGATAGATGGGAGGCTGAAAAGACACTTGTCTAAATAGCCACGTTTGAACACACTCATCTTCCTCGCATCTCTTACTCTTTGAAATGCCAAACATGTCTTTGATGTTTGTTTTCAGTGCAAGGGTATATTTTTGTTACTTTCTGCTATGTTAAAGGAGTAGTTTTAATCCCCCTAATGATAGAAAGGAGGAAGAAATCTTGGTTTTGAGCTCTGAAATGGATGCAACTTCCAAATGTAATTTTTCCCCTCTCTTTTTGCATTTCTTAAAAAGATGGCACTAAATTACTTCTTTTGAAAAGCTTGGGACTGAAATTAAGTGCAGGTAGCTGGGTTCATGCCACTATCTTTGAGGATATTGCTGAAGATTATATTTCTGGTTTGTGGTGTTTGGCTTTTTTTTTTTTATTGTGAAGATAACCTTCATTTCCTAAATGAATTTAAACCTAGTTAAATTTCAGTAGGGATGAATCTTGTAATTTAATTTTAAATTTGGCAGAAAAATTGCGTGTAATACCTACTTTTATAGAGAAGACAGGATTGAGGTTTCTCATTTTCTGATATGCTTACTGCTGTAAGTATTGCAATTTGCAAGTCGATAACTGTAATTGTGTTTGTCTTTCTGTATGTTTATTCCCTCAGCAAGGCAATTGTAGTGTCTATATGCCAAGTGGGAGGATGTACTTAGGTCTGACTGAAAAATCTGCTGCACTTGTGCATTATAAAACACATACAGTGACCACTAACAAACGGTGAAATATCACTGTCCAATGTAGAAGTACTCTTCCACTTCACTCATCTTTTCAAACTCTTGACTGTTTTTTCCTTCAATGCTACTTCAGTAAGATGCAAGCTTCATAGAAATAGAACAGGTTTACGGACTGAACCAATAAAGAGATGAAAAATAACATGAGAGCAGAAAAGTATGAGTGAAAAACAATCTCCTGGTGTGATAACTTTCTTAATGATAGCTGTACTGTGCCCACGTCCAAAGTGTGGTGTGTTTTTGTTTGTTTGGTTTTTTCCCCCCAGGAAACATTAAAACATGATTTGAAGGGGTGATTTTAAATCACATAATGCAATGAATCATACTTGCTTAAAGGATATTCTTGTAAATAATTTGCTTCAGGCTATGTTGGCCTCTTGCTGTTTCTCCTATCTTGCATATAATACAAACAAACGAGATGGTGGGCAAAATGCATTATAAAAACTGCACTTCTTGTCTTTCTGAGGTCTGATTTACTGTTGATGGATAAATTCTTTAAATGTCTTGGGAGCATAAATTAATGGGATTGCTGGATACAGCAAGTGTTTCTGAAGCACATCTGGGTCCTACAACAGTGTGTCGGCTCTGCTCTAGAATTGTCACCTAGATTTATTCAGGGTTGCTATTATCAGGGTGTTCCCCTAGGAGGTCCTCCCAAAGCCATGGGCCATGTTTGTCCTGCCACAAAGGTAAGCAGGTTAGCTGATGGGAACTTCCTTAAGAGAACTTTAAAATCCTGCAGCAGCCCTTGCTTAGACCTGTGGAATACAGCTTTTCTGTCAAGTGATTCTATTTGGCAAACTGTCCTTTTTTGTTTGTTTTTTTTTTTTGTTATAGAGAATGGTATGTTTGTCCACCTGACTATCATTAGAGACCCAAAGTCACTTAAACAAGGGTGATATGCTTTGTGGTCTGGTCTAGGTCAAAGTTAAGCACTGACATTCTATCAAAATCCTCCTTGAAATGGCAGAAAATTTCTGTTGCATCTTTTTAAAATAGTGAGCTTATCTGCAATAAAGCTCATGGCATTTTGAAATTACATCATTTGGAAGCTAGACTGTAACACTATTTTGAGCTGGTTTGCCCTTTCAAGGGAATTTTGTGTACTCTAATTTGAAAGCTTGCATGGGACTCAGGAAAGATGCAGTGGAAGTGCTAATATCCAGCCAGAGGCAGAACTGGATAAATACTCTAAGTTTTTCTCTACAAAAACTACATGGCAAAACTGAAAATGACAGCACCTAGGCTTACTCTTGACTCTTGTACAAAGTTTCAAAAGACATGTGTAACTTCTGCTAATGTTTTCTCTTGTGCAAATGCAAATGACATCATTGGGGGGAGCAAGGGTGGATGCTCTGCATGTAGTCTTGTGGCAAGTATACATTGTAGGCTCTAACACTGTTCACAGAGGAAACTAATTTGTTGGAACCTCAATGAAGGATCAAGCTTTTATAACTAATGGCAGTAACAACATTTAGGATCTAAAGGCTCAATGGATACCACTGAGAAGAGTCTGTCTCTGTCATCATTACTTCCTCTCTTTGGGTATTTATACATGTTAATAAGATCCACTCTCCATTATTTTCCTGCCCCCTACATTGTCTTCTCTAGGGAGAAAACTTCTGGCTTTCTCTGACTTCCAGCTTTCTCTCTGACTTCAAACTATCACAGTCAGCTCACAAGCAACAGACAAGCAGTATGATTTTTGCAATGGAACTACATATATGCCGTCTTTCCTGTTGTCCTCAGTCTCCCCATGTTCCTTGTTGCCTAGAGCTGAGGAGGATGCCGGGCTGGGATGCCATGCCTGTAAGTCCTTCCATTTTAAAACCAACCAAACAAAAATCTCAAACAAAAACAAAGAACAAACCCTGAGGATGACAAAACAGCAGGCTCTCCCACCAGGCACTGAGTTGATGGCTTCCCTGCCACTCTGTTCCTGAAGCTGCTCCCCCAGTTGCATGCTCCTTCCTCCTCCTCCTCCTAATGTAATGTATACTGCCAGCGCTGCAGGAATGAGCTCCTAGTGGTTCCTGGTCTGCCTCCCGTGAGAGACCCACATAGAGTTCACCAGTGGAGAGTTAGTGGCGGACAGTTGTCCCATTCTGCTCTCAGACAATTCATGTGGTAAATAGCAATATAGGAAAACTTCAAATGTTTTGGGCAAAGTATTGTTTAGAAAAACTTATTACACAAGCTGAAAGAATTGTGAAAATTGAATGGGATATCATTAAACTTAAGATGTTTAAGTTAATGTTAAACTTTGGTTTATGGATATTTTCATTGCACAGTCTGCTATTTATTTTTTATTAGTCTTGCTGCTTTCAGACAGTGTGCTGTTGTGACTCAGATGTTTTAGGGACGGAATAGTAGCATTTAAAAAAAACTTCTGAAAAAGTCTGTGAATGTTGTTGTTCAGGGTTTTTGAACTCCTCTGTCTTTGAAGCCATTGCTAAGATGCTGATGTTCTATGGCAAGTGGCAACCTGCATTGAAACTATTCTTTCTATGCCTGAAGAGTGACAGTTTCTGTTTCTCAGAAACTTTGGACTTTAAGAACCAAAAATGAACTTGCATTCAATATCCACTCAGGCTCTAGATGAGGTGATGGGTTTTTAGGTGGTAGAGGAGGTAGCTGGTAATTATAATTGGCGGCGGAGCTTTCATGAGATAACAGGTGCGTGTGACTCTTACATGTGTTGGCCATGATCTTCTTGAGCCTTTATTGAGTTAAGACTTTGCTGTGGCACTGATCTCATCTCTGTTCCTGATACTCTAAGTAGTGACACAATGGGGTGGTGCAGTCTGCAGAGTTCAGGGATGATGCATGGGGGGGGGTGGGGGTGGGGTGTTGTATTTTTGGTGTGGGTTTTGGTTGTCGGATTTTTTTAAGTTTGAAATATTTATAGAACAAATAGGTAACTAACCAAAATTTTCTTAAGTTGACACCCAAATGACCAACTTTGATTTACTCAGGTAGGCACTTGGATGCATGGTAATACTTGTATTGAGAAGCTTTTAAAATAAACTTTGCAGACTGGACTGTAGCAGTCACTATGGAGTAAATGCCATGATGAATGGGGAGAAGAGGTTCTGACAAAATATATGCAAGACCAAACACTTTATGGAATTGGGCTACTTGATTTTGAACAAGGGTTATTACTTAAGACAAATGTAAGTTCATCTGGGGAAATTGTTCCCTGGTGAAAACTATCTTTTTCCGTAATGGCAGTTGGCATCCAAGAGAGTGTGCTGGCTATGAGCAAATTGTGTCATCAGGAGATATGAGTCACTTGGCACTGGTTAGAGTAAGGATAAATTGTTTCTGTGATAAGTATGATGTCTTCTAGAGAGCTGTACTTTTTTTAAAGTGGAAACAAGCTACAATTCACATAGAGATGGTTATAACTGTGGGGTTATTTTTCTTCAGTACAATGAGCTGAAGGTAAACTGTTTGGCTTGTATTTTTTTTCTTCATAGCTTACTCTAGTTTTCATGCTTAATCTATTGTTTATCTCCCAAGAACACAGTGTTTTGTGTTGAAATAAGAACTTTTCCTTTGAATCCTCTTCTCTTCTTTCCCGCTACTTCCAAAGTTGAAATGGCTTTCCCCAAAGAAAAAATGATGTGGCAAAGAAGCAATGCAAGTACTGCTGCTGTTCTGACTACTGCTGACTGCTTTTTTCCAAAGATTTGAATGGAAGAAATCAGAAAGTATCTCTACCATCTGTGACTGAAAAAACCAACTAAATATTTTCAACTAGACATGGTCAGGCACAGAGCAATTACCATGCTGTCATTGTAGATGTCAAGAATTAAGCTTCTAAGTATTTATATGCTTCAGAGTGCAATTTATTTTAACTAGGACCTGGTAAGTTTTTCATGTTAACAAGAAAGGGAGCTTTGGGAAAAAATTAGTCTGGTTGCATTTGAACAGATGAGTCAAACAGAATTTCTGCAAGTTCATAGGATGTCTGATCGGTGCGTGTTTACTACACTTAAGGTTCCACAAAGATTTTTGCACAATATTGTAAATCACAACATAAGTAGAGCAGCAAAAAAACCCCATATTAAGTATGTTTTGGAAGTTAAGGAAGAAGGTGAATTACCTTAAGCACCTGGATGCTGAAAAACTGTCAGAAGTCTTGTCCCGTTTGGCCAGTTGTTTCTGAGAGGTAGATGGGTGATGAATGTTGTATGGAAGACAGAGGGTTGCTTTAATAGTAGAAAAGTGTGGGGCTGAACATAAATTCAATGTCTAGGGTTGCAGGTGGGAGTTCGTACAGTATTGCCTGTGTGAGGCTAACTGCAAGTTTCCAGATGTTCAGAACTTTGATCCAGTGTCTATATAGATTTTCTTGCATGTCTAAGTTGCTTGAAGTATAGGTGTTGCAATCAAATGATCTCTTTGTAATTACAAGAAGTTTAAACCATAAGTCTTGTAAACGTTTTATTCTGGATGTGAGTAGCTTAGTAAATGACACATTCTGATTGACCCTGCTTAGACCTGTCCCATCCAAAATGGGCTTGGATTTCCTGATTGCTCTATTTGTCTTTATTCTGTAGCCATATTCTTCCCTTTTTAATTGCTATGTTTGTGTGAAGTCAGCAGTTAGAGCATTTATGTTTAGTCTGTTATAGGATTCTTCTTTCTGTTAAAACTTCAAAAAGAAAAGGAGAGGGAAAGCAGTGTGCGCTAGTTTGCAATCGTATGTATGATGGGTGATTGAAGTACTGTCCACCCCTTTCATTGATGTCTTGTGTAATTTGTGGTGTCCTGAGTTTTAAGTGTGGTGTTTAAGTACATTTATTCATATTTAGGCAGTTGAATAAGTAACCTGATTGTTTGTTTGCTCATGGTAGCAACCACAGTTCTCACCTCCAGTAATCAGTAATGGGGGTTTGGGAGGGGGTGGGGTGTGTGTGTCTCTCAACATTTACTAATTTAAACCTTTTTTACCTTTTTAGTCCAATTCTCAATTTTCAGCTGTGGCGAGATGATAATCCTAATATATTGAGTAATACCTCTTACGGAAGAAAATACTCCAAACAGAACAATGGCCAATATAGTACTGCTAAAAAAGCTGATAAATGCTTGTACAGGAGGCTATTTGAGTGGATTGCTTCCTGGTATATGCTAATAAACATGAATGTTTAATTTATATAATTTGCATTTTTCTAGAAAAGGTCTTTTATTATGATAAACAGGCAAGAGGCTCTTTGTATGGTATGTATTACAGCAGCTTTTAACGCAATTTCCTTTATTAATCTTTATTTTTAAAGAGACTAAAGGTTGTGAGTCACTCTTCCTATAAACAGAGCTGAAACAAAAGAATTAAACTGTGCAAGTAGTGTCTTGGTTACATCAGTGAGCTTTCTCTGTCTGTCTGTCATCTGAAAACTGTTTCTGATTTATACAGAAATGTACTGTGCATTTCCCCATCCTCTAGTGTGCCTGAGGGCTGTGTTACAGGCCATAGCACTCATAGCTAAAGGTGCAGAGCACCCTGCTTGAAATGCTGTAGTTGTGCTTGTGAAATCTACTGAGCACTCTGCCCAGCTGAATAGGGAAGGAATGGTAAGGGATGTGTATGTGTTCATATATATATATATATATACACACACACACTCACTTATGCTTGTACCTGAAAAGGATGTCTCTGAAATGCTTGATCTCATCTCCTTTTAAGTCACTTTAGGAGGCTTCTTAGAAGGGGGAGAGTAACAGGAGATGGGGGGATAACTCCTGTTCCTAAAATCAAAGCCTAGAGCAAGGTGATGCTCAGCAATCTCCAGCCTCGTAACTGCAGCATTTCTGACTGCACCTGACACAACAGCCCTTTGAGGTGAGGTCTGTTTAAAGCCTGTCCTGCAGCAGAACTGCAGAAGAGCCAGTTGCAGAGTGGTGATGATGGAGTCTACCCAGAGGGAAGTTTTTCTAGGGCAGACACCTTTGGTCTGTCCTGCTTGTCAGCATGCAGTGTGATCCAGAATTAGCCTTGATTCCTTGGCCCTGTGGGTGCCAAGCAAGGTCAGAGATTCATCCCAGGCTTGTGAGTTTCTTCTCAACCACCCACCTGGGTTTTCCAGAGATGCCTACATGATCTCTTGCACTGTTAGCAACTAGTATTTGGAGAAGATCATGTCAAAGCTGAATATCTAGGCCTGATATGTATAATTGTGTTTAACTTTTAGGGGAAAAACTGCAGGAGTACCCATTTCCTTTACATTTGGTACGTTTGTTATAGACTTGTACTAACTAGATGCACAGAGCACATCTGATATAGAGAACGGAGTCAGAAGATTTCTAAGGGCAGGAGAGTGGTGTGTGTGTGTCTGGGTGTTGCATCTATATTTAATTACTTTAGTCTTTTGAGTTTCCTGGTGTCAGTTATCATAGATTGGCATATGGCTTTATTACACTTGGTGGGGGATGGTGACCCTGAAACTCCACAGCATGCCTCTAGTTTCACAAGAGAAATGGTGTATGAGAAGCAATCTTTTTTGCAGATATTGACATGTTTCTTTGGGTTACAGTCTTGTTGAGTGAATGCGAGATTAACATAGGTTAGAGGTCTGAGTAGTGTTTGTTACTTTGCAGTGAATAGTTAGCCATTTAGAGAAGCGAAGATAAGTGATCAAATCCGTTACATACCTGAATCAATAGCCAACAAATATTTAAACAGTAATGTATGATGCCAAATAAATATGACTTGATATCCAGGCCTGATGTGTATTTCATGCAAGATCTTATTGTGAATGTAAAGTTGAATGAAAAGGTGTGACAAGTTGACAGGCTTTCTCTTACTTTCTGTTTGAATCAGGCTTGTTTTAAGGTTGCATGATAAGTTCTGCTATCTGATAGCTCAGTGCTGACAGCTGTGCTAAACAGGTTTGGCATCATTCACATTTGTAATGTGGGAATGGCTGAAGGACTAATCTTTTCTACAGAGCAGGTATGGCTGCCTTAAGCTTCAAGTAGACTAGTGGGACAGGTCTTGAAAGTCACTGTAACTGCCACAAATGTCTTTCTTCTGAGCCACACATTTAATGCTAGTACTCTGACTAGAGGAGGATGGTAACTGCATCTGCCAGGATGTTTCATACTGGCTTCAAGTTGATAAAGGAAGTAACTCTGAGCATGCCTGTGAATTACCTAATCCACTGCTGTAATGAAGACCTCAAATCTTGTTTCTGTTCTGCAGGATTTACGCCTTGAGTTGTACAACTTTGTCCTGGTTGAAATGACAACAGGAATAGATCCTGACTCTTTGTGTCAGGATCATGTTTGTGGTGTATGTCTTGAGAGAAGAGCTAGTCTTTAGAGTAAACAAAGCTCCTATCTGTGCTGTGGTGACAGGGGAAGAGTATTGTAATTCTATCTTCAGGACAGCTGTGTGAAATGGAGCTGCAATCTCAGCTGAGTGGTGGAAACAGACACAATGAGAAGATACTGGGGCCATGGTTGGATGTTATTTAAACAATGTATAGGCTGGTGTTGTCAGTGTCAGGGCTTGAGCACACTAAGTTGCTGAGCTGCTGTTCTCCAAGATCCTGAAAGAATAAAATGGGTTCTTAAAAAAACAAAAAAAACCAAAAAAACAAAAAAACCCCAAAACAGTGCTCAGCACTAGTAGAAATGTGTTCAGCAATGTGTTCCATCATTTCCTCGTGTTACTAAGAAACTTAGACAGTTTTTGCTCATGTGCAGCAATATGTAAGACTTGCTGGCTAAAGGGAAAGTATGTAGAGTGTACCTCTTTCCCAATCACCTTTTATTCTTGTACTGTTGTTGTGTTGTACCTTTCCTGTCATTGCCATCATTATGTTAACAGAATACCAGGCTGGAAGGGACCTCAAGGATCATCTGGTTCAACCCTTTTTTTGGGAAAAAAATGAACTAGATAGGATGGCCCAGCTGTCCAATGTTGGGCAATCCACCACTTCCAGGGGGAAATTATTCCAATGGCTGATTGTGTTCATTGTGAAAATTTTTCCACTTGTATCCAACTGGAATCTCTACAGGAGTAACTTATACTTCTCATCTTTTTCATGTGACCCCTTGTAAAAAGGGAGGCTCCATCTTCTTTGTAGCCACCCTTTAAATACTGGAACATGGTGATAAGATGTCCTCTAAACCTTCTTTTTACAAACAAACTGAACAAACCCAGTTATCTCAGCCTTTTCCTCATATGGCAGCTTTTGAGTCCTTTGTTTATCTTTGTGGCCCTTCTCTGGACCCTCTCCAGCCTGTCCACAACTTTTTGTATAGTAGAGACCAAAACTGTATTTCAGTATTGATCCTTTCTTTGTGCTAGCAGTCTTGCTAGCAGTGTGATGGAGAAGAAAAAGGAACAAGGTGAGAAATGTTAGTGCTCTACACTAATAACAGGTGTGAATGCTGCTTTTACTGTGCTAACCTTGTAACTTGAGCATAGGTGCAAGTATCAAGTGGAGATACTTTAGTTTACATCATCTTGATGTTTGATGATGCCCCTGAACTCAGGGCCCCCTTGTCACCATGGAAAGCTAGTGATCCTGCAGATCAGCCCAGTGGTGATAAAGAATATACTCTTTAAATAGCACTGTGAGCACAGGGAGCTTATCTTTTTGTAAACTACTTCAGACATTTCAAAGTGTGAGAGCAAGTGAAGGACAATGACTGTACTTATCTTTCCTTGCAACAAACTAGTGGTGCATATATATGGTTTTTAACTTGCTATTGCTTTCAGATTTTCTAGGACCTACTGGAAAGTGGATTATAGCTCAGCTTGTTGTGTATCTTCTGTGGATCACTCTAAAATAAACATCCAGGGCACATTTTTTATATGGTCTTGTGGGACCTCAGATGTTAAGAGGTCTCTTCTCTGTATTCTTATTTACTTCATTTCACTGCCACCAGGAGTGGGAATGGGTCTCCCATGAACAACAGGACAATGTATATACTTGCATAATGTATATAAATACATATATTTATTTTTTTTAGGATCAGGACTATGTTGTACAAGTTTGATCTCTTTTACTAGTAGTTTGGCTCAGTATTGTATCTTAAGGATATCTTCCTATTAAGTAAAGAAGTTCAGGATGCTGCAGCGTCTTATGGTATGTAAAAGAAGGTCACAAATAACACTAAGTGTGGTAACCACTGAGTAAATGTACTTATGTGCACAATGATGATGCAAGAATTGTGCTGATGATATTACCATTGTCTCTTCCTGGTAGTCTTTGGTCTTGATTTGCCATCCTTGCTTGGAGGAAGCTTTGTAGAAGATACTGAAGGGAGAGCAGTGGACAAGTGTTGCAGTGTCACTTGACAACACACTGAGGATTATAAGAGGATTGACAGCAGTGCTGCATCTGGGACTCAAGTTATGGCAGTTCTCTTTTCCTTGCTTCCTCTCCACAATATACTTGCCTATAATGCAGGATGTTTCTTTCTGGATTCCTGCTGTAGTAATTGTTCAGCTCCAGGAGTAAGCAGTTAAGTTTTTGTCTTGCTTTGAGTTTGCTCCTATAATTTAGTTTCCATGATACATGCTCTTGCTTGCCAGCTGGGGATTAATTAAATGTGTAAAACATTTTGAACTTACTGAGTCATTTTTCTGAAATATGGTTTGTCATGCTCTGTGTAGCTGGCAGACTTGCACACCTTTTTGGCTCTCGGAGCCAACTTTGGATAAATAATTGGCTTTGCATGGGGGAGTGGGTGGGATATTTGGTGTACATACTGTCAGCCTTGAAGTAACTGGGTATAAAGAATATTTAATAATTTTAAAAAGCCCAAAACTAATGGGTGTATACTTAATGTCAAAATAATAATTAAAAAATTGTTTGTTTGCTTTGTGCTCATCACAGTATTTGAAAACTCCAGAGGCTTTGATGTCTAGGTGAAGTTTATACAATCCTATTGATGAAGTAGCTAGGTAGAATCTACCTCCTGTCCCTGGAACTGTGCAACATCCCTGGATTTGAAGCAGGAATTTGAGAACTTTCTTTTTCAGACAGTCAGGCAGGAGTTCTCATGCACATCAGGAGATCAGCCATAAGTCTCTCCAACATTGTGACTTCTGGATCCTCACTTTGACTTCTCTAACTCTTCAGCTCTGCAGTAAACTTAGGTAAATGTAGCTATGAGAACCTGAACATTGTAAGCTGTAACTGTGTCAAAGAATAGACAATTAGTTAGAATGTCTGATTTGGTAGAAAATAAATTTTAAGTTCACCTTCTGTATAGAATAACTATTTGTCTCTTAACTTGATGATGATTTGATGTTGTTACTGATTAGATCATTAGGAAATTATTTTCCTTTATTTTTGTTCTTACAGTTTTTACCAGGCTCTACTAGTCTATCTCTTAACAGTTCTCTTAAAGTGGTCTAACTTGCCCTGTCAGCTTTGGGAGAAAATTTGACCAAGTTTCTTTGAAAAGTCTGAAATAAGCATTTAGTTCCAAATCATATATACTGTAGGGACCTGAGCTTTTACTCTTAAACTTTTCTCGTAGTATAGATGCTAATTATGTAATTGTACCTTGGGCTCTGATTACCGGTACAGAACGGATTGGCATTGCAACCCATTGTATCTCATGCCCCTTTAACATTTTATCTTTGCAACAGAGTTCACTTTCAGGAATAACTAGATCTCTGGAAAGTGCTTGCTACCTGTTTGAAAAGGCATCTTCATCAGTTTGCCATGTTTGGTGCTGGAACTGTGGTGTTTCTTGCAAGGTGGTGTTAAGAGGATAGGCATAGAATGTTTTCTTGGGAGTTATCTGTTCCATAACACCCAATCCTTGTGGCTGGAGTTGAAGATCTCCTGACTATTGCAGAATGAATTCAAGTAGACTTAAAGTAAGTCTCCTTGCTTATGGTTTCATCAATAGCAAATCTCTTTAGCCTTTCAGTATCTGGCCAGGGACTGTTTCTGGGCCTGAACAGCAGATTTTCTGATGAATGTCAGGTCTCGAAGACACTGTGCTGCAGATGATTGGGGGAGAGGTATTGCTGCCTTCTGTGTGAAGAGACCTCCTTCAGGGCCCAAGGTTTTACCCGTAAATTTGAAGAATGATAAGGTTTTTTTGACCTGGTGGGAAAAGTGTTGTCCTTATGAGGCTAGAAAAAGTCAAGAGTTTGGCACTTTGTTTGTGGAGAGTCAGATAACTGCACCCAAATCTGTCTGCCTGTTGCATATGGCAAGTTGTTATAAGAAAAAAAAATGTATGTTTTGTGTCTTTTATTCGAATACACTACACTTGGGTAAAATGCATGATGAAATAATTTCAGATAACATGATATATGTTTCTTACCAGGTGCTGCTCCCTAGCTGGCTATGGTCTTTCTGCAGCTGTGGGAAAGGTTCCAGTACCATGAATAGCTAAGGGATGGCAGCATGAGTTTTAGCTAACAAGTGTGCCACCCAGACCCTAACCCATGCCACTTTGGATATATTGTTATATTTTCTTGAGCTAGCTAGACTGATGCTAGCAAATAAACTGAAATTTCATCTTCTAACTGCAGTGTGGACGTGCCTGCAGTCTGTTGCCATGGGGACAAAGAAGTATAATTTCCAAGAATTGTACTGAAAACTCCCATCCTCTGAAACTGTGTGACCTGTAAGCAAGCAATTATGCAGCACATTGTTGTTGAAGGATGCCAAGGCTGATAGACTTGATTTGATCTTTAGCTACTTTCTAGGGAAGCAGCACTTAAAATCACACTGATAGTATGTGCCCAGTAGTAGATTTAGACTACTATGGCTAGTTTCATTTAGACTTAAGAGGGGTAGGTACTTAAACTTCTATTCTCAAAGGTTTTGTTAAAGTTGACAGATAAACAGAGATGAGAGATTCAAAGCAGTGTCCTACCAAGGGGGAAGAGGGGAACTGTACTTGTCCACAAACCAGTATTCCATGAGATAGTATACAGGCTTCCTGTCCTATTTATCTCCCTGTTCAAAAAGCCAAGAGTTAATCTCTTGAGAAACAGGCTCTGTTAAATTTACATTGTGCAGAAGAATCTTGACTTACTTTTTTTTTTTGTTCGTTTTCTAGGAAATTTTTGTGTTCCCAAAAATAAGTACAGAAGTTTTCCAACTTCTTTGTTTCCTAACAGAAACGAGATTTCACTTATTGGGGCTACATGTTGACCTGTTTTTTTAACCTTTCATTGATCTAGCTAAAAGACTAGCTCAGCTTTGAAAGAGAATACAATTTAAAGACAAAACCTGTAGTTTCTTAAAGTTTGTAGATGAGAACAAAAAGCAATTTTTATTCTCGTCAATCGAGTGCTGTGTGAACCCGAACCTTAATTATCCGGGGGGGGGGGGGGAGGCAACGTGCTGTGCTTCAGAAATAGCAGGTTGCCCTATGTGCCTGGGCTGGCTGAGCTCTGCTGTGCCGCGGGCAATGCTGACATCTAGTGCACGCTCAGTAAAACTCAACAGTCGGCTTTTGAAGGTCCTGCAAAGTTCAGTAGAACTTACCTTTAAAATTAAGATGTCGTAAAGGTTTTGATATTTAACGAGTTATTGGTTCAGACGCCGGGTAGATCATTTGTATGCCTTGCTCATATTTCTAGCAGCTATCAGAGCTGTTGCTGTTATGAGCAGTGCAACCTCAGGAGCCTGATATAGTGGGAAATTGTGTTTTCTTTTTACTTGTGGTGATTTTCCTTCCCCACCTGGCTGAGCTTAGGTCATCAGCCGTATTTCCACACCGTATAAAGCAGACATTCACCCTACTTTATACAGATGGAACTGCTTTACTCATGTTACTGTCACACTTTGGGTATTGATAATGATGCTTGTGCTACTGAGACTAATGTAATACTGTGCCTTTTAATTAGTGGTAGCTGTTGAGTGTCTTGTTGAAGGAAAGAGAACAGGTATTGGACAGCTGAAACAAAACCAGAATGTAGGATGAAACTTGACAATGGCCAGTAGGTATTTCTAGTCCCAAAGTTAAGCTCCTGCAGAGCTTCCAGATCAATTTTGTGTATCTGTGTTTTTAAACTACTTTGTGATGTCATGTATCCTTATATGCTATTAAACTGGATGTGGCTTAAGTCTGTTGCAGCTGATAATGCTGTGGTGCATCTTAGAGAATATGTATCATAGTCTTGTTACAATACAGGAAATAATTATAGCTATCTTAATTCTCTGCACAGCCGTACCCCAGCCAAGTATTAAAAGAAACAGCTTCCCCTTGCCCCAAATCCCACCCCCAAAACAAACTGCAGACCATAATTAATTCTACTTCTGCCACAGAGTCTGAGTCCAATGTGACCTGGGAGTGGCTTCTGCTTTGAGCATGATGTTGGTCTAGCTGATGTCTAGAAGTTGCTTCCACACTAAACGATTCTAAGAATCAGAATTTTAGCCCCTGTTTTCTCCCTGTTTTGGCTTTAAACAGCGAGGGAGGATTCATGCATTACTTCTTAAATCATAGTCTGCCATTTTAATAGAAGGTGCAAGGGAACTGCTAGTTATTTCTTACCCAAACAAATAATGACGTTGTTGTCACCTGCATGCTGCTGGGAACATCATCACAGGATACAGCAGTGTTGCACTGTAGGGATCTGACAGGGAGATTATCACTAGGCAGCCTGGGTGTAGCTGTCAGTTTCTTTGACAGGGTTAGAATGTTATTTGAGATGCTATATCCAACTGAGTGACATGTACTAGTCCCCGTGTCATAGAGCTCAAGTAAATCTAAAGTGGAGCTGCAGTGAGGTGTTTTAGTATTTGTGGTATATACATTCATTACCCTCCCCCAATGTCATAATTTCAGCTCTTCCATCTTTTAAGCCTGTTGCTTAGATCTGCAGCACCTTATTTTAAGCAGCAACAGCAGTATTGTGAAGGGTAGGTGGTCATGAGATTCTAAGCATGCTTGTTTCTATCAGCTGGCCCCTTGGGAAGAAATGTATTGGCAGGGAGGGACTCCTTACCTCATCTCCTTGTGCATGGCTACCTCTGTTAACGGGCCACTTCAGAGGTATCGTGCTGCTACACTGCAACTAGAACCTTGAATTGCAGTGCACAGCTATAATCTGTAACTAGAGCAATGGAACTATTCTGGGGTAAGAAGTAAACTTAAGTTTGCAGTAACTTCGTCCAGCAGTAGAGGTCTGTCTGGTTTAGAAAAAGGATTTAGAAGAGCTTAGTAGCTTCTTCAGTCATTTCATTCTTGTCTCATTTTAGGGTGGGTTTTTCTTTATTTGAATACCAAATTAATTTTATTTAATAATAAGAGCTGGTCTGAAAGTGTGGGATGTAGTTTGATGAATCTCTTTTGCCAGCAGTTGGGAAACGCTGGCAGTCAGAGCTGGTGTGAGAAGCCATAACTGGAAGCTTAAGCCGGTAGATTTCAAAAGCTTCTTTCCAAATGCCACCTTGATTTTAGCATTTGTGAGAGGCAAAATTTCTTCTGTAATGTTATGGCCATAGATGAACAGGTCTCTCTCTTTAAGACTTAGCAAACTTGCTTTATAATGGTAGTTCTTTGGTACTTGTCCATACAGAAATTTTGAAAGCTAAACACAATGCAGAATTCTGTATAAATTAGATATCTGAAATTATATAAAATTTAGCTGAAGGTTGTTGCTGTTCAGTGCAAATACAGTCCTGCATTAGCTAATCCTTAATCAAACTGATCTTGCAGTTGCCTACATCAAACTGCTGTTCATTTTATTGCTGTCTTGCTAATTTTGTTTAACTGTATGTTGTAAGTACAATTTCAGAATCATCCAGTAATGATGGTGTTTCTGCTGCCTTGTTGCTTTTAAAATCCTGGATCCCCCACCACCCCTCAGAGATGAAACAGCTGGAAGAAACTGTGAATTTTCCAAGCATTAATGCCCTTGCACATTGTTTTCAAGTGACTTTGTTCATTTGGTAAGGTTTGTTGTGCTATCGGTTATGGTCAACTGCTGAAGTTACTGGAATGATAACAAAATGTATAATCGCATTACATTCGATGAGATAATGAGATGATTAAAAAGGCAGTGGGAAGTGTTGGGTTTTTTTTTTTAATCTGAGCAAAAAACTTGTATATTGTCATTATGATGTTTTATCTTCTACACTGACATCTTTGGTGCATCCATGTAATTTCACAATAGAAGAATAATAGCATCTTTTATGAGATGAAAAAGTACTGAAAGTGAATAGAAGAAGATTAAAAAAACCTAACCAATAGTGTAGCTATTTATAGAAATCTCTTTCAAAATGCCAAATAGTACAGCCTATTGTGCCAACTATGGTGCCACTGTGTACCTGCAGGAGGTGCAGAATACAAGCTTTGGAACATCAACATTCCTTTTGCTTGTGAAGTGTACAGGAGGTACTGCAGGCAGAAGGAAGTGAATAGGCTGTAACAGCACAGCTCTGCACTGGGCTGATGTTTCTCATTTGGAACCCTGGGTTGAGTTCTAGTCATTTCACCTTTCAGAAAGCATAGTGGAACATGATTATTGAGACCAACTAGTTGGTGGAAAACTGTCAGAGGAATGGAGAGAAATTTATAAGCGGATCAAAAGAATGTTAAAACACTGTAGTTAAAGATGAAACAAGTAAAAGGTGATTCTTTAGGTATATGTGCTCTGTTTTTGTGTAAAGAAATCAAGATTGACCAATTTAAGAGGCAATTTTAAATTTTCTTTTCAATATGTATGTCTAACAAGTGCAAGAATCACAAGTAAAATTAAAATGCTGGTAGATTCAAATGAATGCTGCCATGGTTTAACCAGAACGTGTATAAAAGGGAAAGTGAATCTCTGGAGAAGAACTTTTCCTTGCTTTTATTGCAGTAGTCTTTGGTATCAGTCCCCTAGGAAACTGCCTTTGTGTTGGGTGTTTGGGAAGGTGTTCAGAAATGGGAGGGGATTTACATGGGAGTTGCTTGAGCAGGGTCTGCCAGGCAGTGATGTTTGCTAATTAGAACAGGAGAGAAAAATCATATGGAAATGCTGCTGACAGTAGTGGGCACTTCCAAGCCCAAACTGCTGTGTTATTTTGAAAGAGACCTGAGTTCTGTTTACCAGAGTCAGTGCTTTTGATTTGCTACCACGTATTTAGTGCTGTCCAGAAAGCAGACAGTATCCCCTGCATTCTGCATCCACATTTCTCCCTCAAGGTGGCTCTTGAGGAGTTGAAATGGGTGTATCAGGACAGAAGAAAAGAAAAAGATGTCTCATACCTCTAGGTTTTTAAGGGGTGGGAAGGAAGACAAAAAAGTTTTTCTGTAATCCAAGCTTCCTGATCAAATATACTCAGTTTGCATCTTTAAGTGCATGTTCCAAAAACGATTCTGTAAGCAGGTAGTCATGGTGAAATCTTTCTTCATCTAAGTTATTAATGATATTTGAGAGTAATATCAGTTCCTTTGCTGTGTAGCCCCCACTATCTTGAATGTATTTGCACTAGCCAGTTGTCTGGATGGTAAGGGAAATACTTTTTGTACCATAAAGGAAAGATTTCAGTTCTCTGTATTGACCTTTAATAATTGAAGCAGGAAAACGGCAAAAGCTTCAGTTTTGGGGTTTTTTTAGTACCATAATAGTACCATAAGCAAAAGCCATTGGATCCCAATGGCAGCATGTGTGTCAGTAGCTGCCATGATGTCCTTGTTACAGGTTTGCTGGTAGGGCTGTAAGAAATGGAGCTTGAGTCCTAAAGCACCAATTTTTGTGGGCTCAGCCCAATGGCCAGACACTGGATGAAAATTCCTCTCCTTGCTCCTAAGGGCCTTGTGTCAGGGACTGAGCTTCTGCGTGTTAGATGGGAAGCTTGTGACTGACAGCGGAGCTGGTGGGCCTTTGCTTTGAGAACTGGAGATTGAATGTGTGTTCCCAGTACAGATGTGTAGCACTAGGGTTACCAGGTCTTGTGTATTAGAAGCACTTATTGTTTAGGATGTCCAACTTAATCTTGAGAAACTATTTCAGAATCTCATTTCTAAGCACAAACAAATACTGCTGGCTTTGATCCAATATTCATTAAATTATCAACTCATTTTTGAAAGGGGTCAACTAAGCAGGGAAGAAACTGGCTGTGTTAAGCAGTTCTCTTGGTATTTTGTAAGTTTGTGAATTTGTAAATCAAAACAGGAGGTAAAATAGAGAACTGACAGTTGTGGGGACTGATATTTCATTAGAATTACCTGTAATATTTTTCAAATTGTGCTTCCTCTTACGCTTCCTTTTTACCCTTGTGAGTTAAAGCAGAAAGATGTTCTATCTTTTCACATTAAAGTTACCAAGGAAAGTATAAAGGTAACTTAAATAGGCATAGAAAATATGTAAATATGTAATACTATCTACCTTTGTACAGAGCTTTTTAATACTGGTTCCAGTGAAGAGAAACACTATACTTATAAAAAAATCTGAGCTATCTTTGTCTTTAATATAAAATACTGCAATAGATACTATATATACAAGACTAAATACAGCCATGTAATGCTTTATCCCTTCTTTAGTCTTGCAAATTTTGTTTATGGCTAGCTAGCTTCTGTGGAGATGCTAATGCCATCTTTCCAATGACAGTTAATGTTAGATGGGAGCAGGCCTGCTTGCTAAGAACTGTGTAGCTCATAAACAAAAATAAAAAAATACTTCATTAAAAAAAAAAGATGTTTCTTCTGTTGGTTATGTCAGAAAGGTAAGGTAAGCATTCCTCTGTGAATGAAACATCTGTCACTTAAATTGCCCAGGCAAAGCCTGTATAGCATAAACCAGCAGACACTCAAAAAGGGCAAATAGTAGTGCTTAGACATAAAGATGTCATGTGCATGGCGTTTGGAGGACTTGTTTGTTAGATGTTGTATTTAGCTGAAAGAATTGTGAATAAGTGGAGACTGTATTTGTTAGATCTGTTGACTGTCACATTTAACAAAAAGCAATTATCTACTGTAGCAACCATGACAGAATTCAGAATGTATTCAGACATACATAAATACCTAAAAATATTGCTAAGGTATGTCTTCAGTGCTCAATGTTTTTCTTGATTGAAAAAAAAAAAACAAACCCATAAAAAACCCCTCAAACAACAAAACCAACAACAATGAAAAACAAACCAACCAAACAAAACATCCAAAAAACCCAAGCCACGCAAACAAAAGAGAACCCCCAGGAACTCAGTACTATAGATTAAAGTACCTTTTAGGTACTTAGCTGCATTACAGAAAAGTAGGTATGTATTAAAGTTATACAAGAATGTTTTTATGGTACTTCTAGCTTAAATCTAATTAATTGTTTAGTTTGAATTACACTTTATAGAACTGGGTGAATTTAGAGGCTGGGATGAAGACATGTTATTTCAAAGGAAGGAAGTTATTTTGAATTTTTTTTAAGAGTCTTTTCAAAGTATTTTAATTTGCATATATTGAGTAAAACCTTGCATCTTTTATGGCTGTGAGTGCAAAAATAAAAATGCAGCCAAATAATTCCTGTATGAAGAACTGAATTTCTAAGTCAATGCTGTTTGACTGGACTAAGCTCCTAGGTGGAAACTGATTGTAAGAAATGATGCAAATCCTCGAACTGCAGTAAGAATTGTGAGTTCTAAATTGAGTAATAAGCTTCTTGGTAATGCATACCCCCCGATTGCAAGGGTTTTTTTTTCCACTGTATAACTAAAAGGGTTCCAAGTTTCAAACCAACATTGCTCTTTTATTTTCAATAGTTCTTGCAATAATTTATATTCCTGACGTGTAAGTGCAGGTGGGTTTTGTGGTGTTTTAACCATCCTGTTTTTATAGGTATCTTTGATTCTTCTCCACCTTACACAGTATGACTTTTCTTAGAAATGTTTTTGTCCTTTATCAAAATTACTTCCAAAGGCCTAAGGCATATAACATGACAAAGAAATGGCCCCTGTCTCACTGGTCAGGTTCCCTAGTTGCCAGTTTTGGAACCATTTCTTGAAATCAGACTCGGAATCATCTTCTTGGCATTGTCTTGGTAGATATCCTACTGGGACAGGATACCTCTCAGAAAACTTGTCTGCAATTCTCCCCCATCAAGCTGAATACCTGATGGCCAGAATATCTTCTAAATGATTTCACTAGGTCTGCTGCTTAGCTTCAGCTGTTAGTTTGTCTCAGTTGCGGTTGTGGGTCTGTATTTTTTTTTTTGTGACCAATACTTTGACACAGTTTGCACTTCTGCTCCTTGGCATCACACATCAGTGTGCCTTTTTGTTAGGACTTGGACTTTCTCACTGGTGCATAGTGGCATCAGCTCTCAGAGTTTGGTTCTGCGTTTTGTTGCAGCCATGATTTGCCTGTTATGTTTGGCCCTCCCTTAAATGCAAACTTCTGCAGCTAAATGTGAACTTAACTTCAAACCTCTGGTTTCCTTGGCTTACCCTAGACCTTGCCACTTGCTGGTTGTTAAGTATGCGTGCCTCCATAGGAATGGAACTTTGAAGTGACATTTGAGCATGTTTGTGGTACTTAAGCTCCTAAAGAATTGGACAGCAAGAAGGCAGAGAAGCAAACAAAGCTCTTGTAATAAGGGAATAATTCAAGTAGCAGAAATGTGACACAGGTAGAGATGGATTGAGTGTTTTGGTTGGGTTTTTTTTTTTGCTTGTGTGTGTTTGGTTTTGGTGGCTTCTTTTTTTAGTGGGGGGTTGTGTGTGTGTTTTGTTTTTGTTTTTCAGCTGCAGCTTGTGTGAGATATTTATAGTGTAAAAGCAATAGGTGAAGATTTGGGAGTGATTGACGGTGTTTTGAAGAAATTCCCTTTGTAATGCTTTTTCTGTGTATTCTCGCACACACTGACTTTTCAACTACAGTACTGGTCAGGGAGGTAGCTTGATATAAATGTTTTTAAACTGATTTAACTAGCTGCTTCATCGTGTACTCCATTCTTAAATATAGGGATTACCCTGTTGGCCTAATTGAGGGTGCACATTGTGTTTCAGATAAGGTTGTCCTACAGCAACTTGCTGGTTTGGGAGCATCACTAGTGTGCTGCTGAGCTCATCCTTCCAAATCCGGAGCTGAACTTTGCTTACAGATTCCCAAAGGGAAAGCAGCATTGCCCATAATATCTAGTTCCTATGGCATTGAATCAAATTCAGCACTGGTATGTTCTATAAATACCTCTATGTGTATCTGTATGTAATACCTTTGTGTGTAATCTTTTTCTTCATAGAGATTTTTCTTAAGAATTATTCAAAGGAAATAAGTCTCCAAGTGATTTAAAAAAAATATAAATGTCAGGCTCTTTCCTGTGCTTGGCTGAGTAACATACAATGTGCACAATTAACAGGTGCGCAGTTGGCAAACTGCACTTGGCAGTCAACACTGGGCAGGTTTCAGAGTCCTGAGCATTGAATGACTGCCTTCTGTAGCACAGCATTTGAAAGGATCAGAGCAATACTGAGCATCTTGGTACCTCTTTCATTCTCCGGTGAATTTTGCTTCTGGATAAGCACCTTTTTTAACTTTGCAGGCTTTCTAGGGAGAGATGCAGACCTCATACCTGTTCTCTTCCTCCTTGTGTTGACAACACAGCTATAGGTTTCAGCTGAGATGAAGTGTCTGTATTATAGCTTCCTCCTTTCAGTCAAAGATGAGATCCAGACTAGCTCTTGCCTTTTAATCTGTTGCTGGGCTGGGCTGGCATCTGGTGACGTGTTGAGCTAAGCTGGCTGCAGCGAGTTAAATAGAGAAGACTAAAGGTGTCAAACCCCTGCAGAATGGCTCAAGTACTTGCGGTTTCTGACCTGTATCCTGAATGCTAAAAAAAGATGATAAAGCTGCCTCATAAGAAATTACAGAAATTTTTCCTTAAAAAGGTAAAATGCTTTTCTTGCTTGCTGATTTTTTTTTTTTTGCTTTAATGAGGTTGATGACAAACTTTGACAATTGCATTGTTTTTGTGCAGTCAGCCTTGTGATTTCTTTGAGCCAAGATGCCTCAAACTGTTCCCTTGATGTAATGTTAGTCTTGGTTTGCGGTTTGGGACACAATCATGAAAAACTTACTCAAGCAGCATGCTAGATAGGTTAGTTTGATTACAGTTGCAATTTCCAGATTCTGGCACCCAGTTTGCTATGCTGCCTTTTAACCTTACTCCTTGACTTGCTGGCACTGTATATTTTGAATCTGTCAAGCAGTTTTAGTGTCCTCTAAGTTTGTTGCAGTGTGTGAGAGAGAATGCTACTCATTGACTGGTGCTTGTTTTTTAAAAAGTTGATATTAAAAGATAATCCGCATGTATTTTACCTGCAGGCTGTATGTTGTACTCAGTTTCAAATATACCCACATAATTCAGTAGAGCTGTGAAGACATCTGATAGAAAATATGCTATGTTTTCAGGTAGAACTCTGTTTAAAACTACCAGGGTTTCAGTTTAAAAACTACCTCTAGACAATATTTTTCTATTCAGCACTATGCCTTAGCTAGGTTATTGAGTGCTGTGGTAATTAGCTATATGAAATAGCATTTTTTATTGTATGCATTATCTATGGATCCTGTTTTGTCAACATATAAACATGATGATATGTTGTGTTTTTTCCTCCTCATCTTGTCTATTCATACGCGTAGTTTATCAGCAGTTGATCAGACGTGTCTGTTCTGTAGAGCATCTCAATTTTAGTGCAGGGATCTTTCAGTTGTAGTCAGTTGGAGTTTTGCATTTTCACCATGCAATATAATTTCACATGTATGGGATTTCATGTTGCCTCAAAGTACTCAGCTTGTTTGTATTCCAGCTAAAGCAGCTTTAAAGGGGTGCAAGAGAAGACATTAATGTTCCAGTGCAAGCTAGAATCTGGCACATGGCTCACTGATTTTTGGCACCTTCACAGATGCAGATGGTTGGTTGTACCTCTTATTCTGGAGTAAATTTCCAGCATTTAAATGCTGACATCACAGTTATGCTGGTGAACTGTCCTTTTGGAATTTCTGATGTCATCTGAAGAGTTTTCCCTTTTGCTAGAGTATGTACTACTTACCTTCTTACTGGTGATATCTGATCAAATGGTCGTAATTCCCCTGGGATATAACAGCAGCTCTGGATTTTCTGTTATACTCTTGCATGTAGGACTGAAAGCACACAATTGATTAAAGTGCAAGAGCAAGATGAATTATGATAGATTTGATTTTAATGTAGTTACTGAAAATGCACTTAATTGAGCTACTGGTTTGAAGTGATAAAATGAAGGTGGGTGCAACCAAGAAGGTGATGAGCCTAATTTAACATAAAAATAACAGTAGGTTATTGATAGTCTTGGGAGTCCTAGAACAACTTGTTCTCTCATGGGCCTGTATTTTCCAGGAGAAAGTATCTACTGAAGAATTACATTGAATATGATTTATTGCAAGGAACATCTCCTTCAGAGTTTACTCTTTAATATTATGTACTGAAGCAGCAGTCAAACTTACCAGATGTTGCCCAGCCTGCTGTTTGTGTAGGCACCAGACAAGTGAATTTTTTATGTACGTTGAAGGGTGGCTTCAGAGTTAAGCCCTTAATGGCCACGTTGAAAACATGACTTTGCTCTGGAGAGCGACTGAAAACTGTCATGTCATGTTTCAAGCTCACAGTATTACTCAGTGGTTCCTAAAATCTCTTTTTCAGGACCAGCAAAATATAGCTTATAACAGTATGTTTAACAACCTTGTTGCCTACTGAACTTTGACAGAAGTGTTGTCTTTCCAAAGAAAGGACAGCCACTTAGTGTGCAAGTGTCCTTCCATGTAAATTTATTTGTGCAACTCAGTTTTGTCTGAAAGCTTTGTTTGAAATAATCATGCAAAGACAGAGAGAGGTGTTCCTTATATAGTGTAATAACATGGAATTAGGATGCTTTATTAAATTGTTATGCATATAAAATTCAACATAACATAAGCTGTTTGATTTATGGAATAGATATGAATATTGTTGCCTGCAGTAAACTATAATTCAGTAATTGAGTCAGCAAGAAGATAAAAACACTTTTTGGATGGCATTTTGGCAGAGGAAAAAATAGGTTTTATTAAAAATGGGTAATTTAGAGTTTCACTGTGCAAGAGCAAGGTATAATCTCTGCTTAATAGGAGAAAAGCACTTAAGCAAAACAAATTGAGTTCAGATGATGTACTCTTTTATAGGGATCTGCCACTGTAAATGCTGATTGCATGATTTATAGAAATGCGTATGCTCTTCGTAGCATTAAAAACAAGGATCTTTAATTTTTTTCAGTGTTGTGAAAAACAGTTTGGTAATGACTGCGGTATTGGTGGAATATTGCTGTGTTTATAGCTTGTGATAAATGTCTCTGCCTTTTCTCCATCATCACCAATAGGTGTTTGTGTCCTTGGGGAATGTGTGACTGAGTCCTTTACACAAAGGAGAGCAGAATGAGAAGATAACACCAAAGGAATCTGACAGTGCAGACCTCTTAGACATTTTTCTGTACATTTGCATATATGTGAGTCTCACATATGGGCAAGATATTTTATGAGCTTTGTTTCTGGTGTTTTTTCATATTTCATATAAAGCAATGTATTAAATATACATGTTTATAAGATTAGCTTTCTCTGTCATGTGCATGCTTGCTGTCTGTGTTCTGAGGGACTTAGCTTGTTCTGCTGAGGGACTGCTACATCTTGGTGATGCCACCAGGCCAGTTTGGGTGCGGGGGCTGGAATCCTTGGGCATGGAAGGCTTTTCAAGTCATCTCTTCCCCCCTGCAATGCGTGCGTCTCCTGTAGTATTCAGTGTCACAGTTCCTGTCCTCGGTGGTGGTGTTGGTCAGTACAGGGTCAGCCTTCGGGAGTATGGAGAATTTTAGTGGTGTTTTAACTGGCTTGTATATCATTGTGACTATTGCAGGGCCTGTCTGTCAGGGTGTTGAAATGTGCAAATAGTCTGCTTCTGTCATGACTAGGACATCATTAGAGAAAGACAGTGCTAGTCCTTTCCAAATACATTGGAGAGCATGGAAGGTGTGAGAAGTCATTTGTGGACCTGTTTTGAATGAATATGTGTGGTTTCTCTTATGTTTTATTTTCTAAACCCACCAATAGGCATGGGTGTGCATGTATATATATTGAGGGTTTTTCCTCTATGTAGTGCAGAGAAGGTATATGTTGGCTCTGTTGTCAGCTGGAGCCAGCCTTCTTGGCTCAGTTTGCAAAGACCTAGATATTTTGGTTCATGAGGGCTTTGATTTTGTGTATAATGTTGGCCCATCATGACCCCTGTCAACATTGCTTTTTCTCAAAAGCAAATGTTAACCTTCATTTTACTTTTGTGACGATGAAGATAGAAAAGCAAAATTGCTTCACCTTGTCAGCTGGAGGTATGCTTCTGAAGCCAGGTATGGGAAAGGAGCTTCTCTTATTCTCAGCCTATGTTGCCTTGGGTTGTTGAGCTGCTTAGAGCTGTTGTGGTCTGGAGCCAGTAAAGTTGCTGACTAGGCATGAAGATGACAGATGACTCAGAGTATGAAGACCTGGGGCTAGTCAAGCCAGGCATCTTCCATATATAGCAAAGGAAGAAGAATGGTGTCCCAGCTCCAAACTAGAGCAGGGGACAGAGCTCTGGAAATCCACCCTTCTGTTACTGCTGCAGTGGCTAGAGGGCTTGAAGGATGGGGCAGGCTGGAGAGTGCTCTGTTTGCCACTACTGTATATCATAGAATGGTTTGGAAGGAACCTTAAACAACATCTAGTTCCAATGCCTCTGCCATGGGCAGGGACACTTCCTGATAGACCAGGTTGCTCAAAGCCCCATCCAGCCTGGTTCTGAACACATCCAGTGATGGAGCATTTACAGCGTCCTTGGGCAACCTGTTCCGATGTCTCGCCACTCTCATAATGAAGAACTTCTTCCTAATTCCTAGGGATCCAGCTCCTGCACTGTGATTCATACCCTGCATTTTTCTCAATGTCCATCTGCCTTTCTGGGGCTGTGGTATAGGCAAGACTGGGCCGAGGAGAAGCCTGTGTTGCTACAACATGAGCCTGTTTCTCTAGGAAACCTACTTTGAGCCTAGAGTTGACCCCAATGCTATATTGTCTTCCAGATATAAATTGGTGTTACGAAATAACTGTAATCTCTTGAACGTGCAGTTATTAACTGCAAGTCCATAGATTTCTTTACAAGGAACATTGCTGAAAATTGTACTCTAGAAAGTAGTTATTTATGTCAGTCTAGACCCTCAAAGACTGGAACAGGTAATGGTTAGGCACAACTTTTTGAGCAAGTGATTGCATATAGAGAAACCACTGTCAAACTAACTTTCAAAGCACTGGCTTTCTGAGTAAAAGAAAGCAGAAACAAATCAACATTATTTCTGTCTGGGCTTAAAAGGAAAGGTTGCAAGCGGGAGTAGTCTGGGCCTCTCACTTTTAGTCACTCCTGGTCATTGAAAAAGACTTAAACTACTGTAGTTTCAAAAGGCAAGTCTTGAACCTTCCTGCATGACACTGGCAGGAATTAGGGCTCTTCTTGATTTTTGGCTCCCATGTTGTTATTGGATGCAACAGGGTGTTTTATTGGTAGTCTATCTTGAAAGATGTCAGGGGAAACTTTCTGAAGCATGCAAGTCTCCTAAACATGCATTCTTTTGAATGTCTGTTTTCCTGTAGCTTAAGTACTGTATTCAGTTCTTGGCATGCGTCAATGTGGAATGAATGGTCACAAAAATAGAAGGAAATTTCCTTCAGGTCAAGACAAAGACTTTTAAAAGAAAAGCAAAAAGATTGAGTTTAACAATTGCTATAATTGTGTATTGTAATGCAGATATTATATGTATTATAATGCATATGGTATTTGTCTTTACAATAGTCATATATACATATAATATACACATATATTAACACTGGCCTTTAATCATGTATGAAATGCAACACAATACTTCTGTATGTTGCAACCAAAAAGTTGTATCCCTGTATAAAAGCAGTATTCAGGTTGAATATAAAGCACTCTTGAACTTAAATTTCTTGATAATAACTTTCAAAATTATACTGGGAGCTAATATTTACATTTAAAGGATTATATTCTGTTCTTTTCTCATGGAACAATTGAACAATTGTACCTGTTTCTGCCCTCTATATTGGGGTCAGGGTTGCAAAAGAATGTTTTATTTGGGTGAAGTGGGGAAGGGTTTGTTTTTGAGCTAACATGCATATTTTTCTTCTCACTTTATTCTCAGAAATAGCTGAATGAGTCAAGCTTTAAAGTTTGCAAAAGAATTGAGCCTGAGGCAGTCTTCTGGCATGCAAAACTTCAATCTTAAATAGACTTGATTTGGCAGAAATAGGAACAACTGAAGCATAATTCTGTGATAGGGATGTGTCAGCAAATTCAAGAGGAGGAGGTGCTTGTGGAGGTGGTGTGGGAGCCACAATACTGAGGGAGAAAGAACACAGTTCAACTGTTAGGGAACTTGTATCTTCACACCCTGCCCCCCAAACTTGAGTGTCTTGAGAAATGCCAGCCCAATTCTGTGAGTACAACTCAAAAATGTCTCCTCTACACCTCTACTATGTCAGTGGAACAGCTACCACTATCCATGGGTTGTGTAACTGGATTTCAGGTGTGATGTAAATGAAGATCAAGCTGAATCTGTTCTGTGTGGTGAATGTGCGTCAACGCAGCCTAGGTGGAGTTGTTTTGGTATGTCATATGCTATGTGTGATATGGCAATTGTTTCAAGGTCTGGAATCAATAGGGATGCCTCCCTGGGCAGCCTTTTCCAATGCCTGACAACCCTTTCAGTGAAATGTCCACTTCAAACCTCCCCTGGTGCAGCTTGAGGCCATTCCTCCTTGTTCTGTCACTAGTTACATCTGAGAAGAGACCAGTGGACAGTGCTTTTGCCTCCCTGGCTGAGGATGAAGGACCACTTGATCTGTGTCCTGAAGCTTATGTGACTACAGTGTTTTGCCAACACTCATTTTGGTAGGACTGGGAAGGTCTGACTGAAGAATGCTCTCTGGGGCTCCAAAATGGGAAGAAGCGTTGATAGGAGCTCAAGAGGGGAATTGGGATTTTATCACTAACCTTTGTAAAATTGATGTGAATTTCCTTGCTGCTGTTACCTTGTTATGTCTGTAAAGTCTATCTTGTAATTTACTATCTTTTTAAAGAACTCATTGGTAAGAGGAAGTCTATCCAAAACACCATTGTAAGGTTAAACAAAAGAAAATCAGCAAAAACAGCTGTGTGTGGTGTCACTTACATACACTAACCTTTGTCTTATGTAGATGTGTGTTAGAATAATACGAAATCTTCTTCCCAAATGCTTATTGTGAAGGGGAGGCATCTCCCTGGAGTGCAGGACAGTAGGTAGATCTTTGAAGACTAGTTGCTATAACAACTACTGCCTGAGGGCCTGGTGCTGACTGTGCAGAAAATGGCAGAGCTTCGTTCTTATAGTATTGTGCAGATCTTTGTACTGTACAGACAGTTCTTGAAATGTACAGTCAAAAATTAAAACTCAGGGGGAGCAGTTTGGTATATCGCAGCTTTCTCCTCTCCTTTTCTGACACATTTCTCCTTTATTAACACATTGCTTGGCATTACTTATTATCTTTTAGCGATTATATGATATCTGCTGTAAGATATTTTGAGTGAGGACTTCCATGAACTTTCTTTTGGCTGGAGGCAAGTGCTAGTGGTGCTTTTTTTTTTTTTTTCTCCCCCCCCTCTATTTCTTTATTTTCCAGGATCTTGCCACTGACATTTGGGAAACACCTCAGGGCTTCAAATACGTTCCTGTACTTTGTGCACTGGGGCAAATGCTAGAGTTTCATAAACCATAAAGTAACAAATCTCTTCTGAATGTTGAAAAGCAGCTCCCTGAATGTCTGGCTCCTGGCTCTACTCCGCTGCCTGCTACGTGCCCCCCAGGGCACTGGTCAGTTAACTTTTACTAGCAAAAGTGTAGGAAGATGGATGTGCATTTGCTTTCTAAAGCAAAATCGATATTGTGTGAGGCTTACTGCTCTGAATATGCTTTGAATCTTGAACAGGAGGAATGTGTAAGTCCTGAGGAATTAGCATTCTGAAAAGGGCTCATGTGCTCTGTCTTCTGAGCTGCACAATCAGAGGAAATTACCCTGAGGTCTGTAATGGGCATATGACTGTCTTTTGAAAGGATCTTTCAAATGCCTGTGTGTAATATCAGATGAAAGTATAGAACTTGACAAACTATTGCATCAAAACTGTTGTTTCTCCCTGATTCTCAGTTTTTGGTATGTTAGAACAGTGGGGAAACGTGATTTCTTGGTGCCTGCCACACAGCACATTTGTCAAGTGTAACTGTACTGTAGTTCCTGGATGTACCTCTGGAAAATGGCTAATAGTGCGTTTGTATCAAGTCTTTCTCTGTACCTTTCTATGGGTTTGTTTGGTTTTGTTTCTGTTCGGTTTCGTTTGTTTGCTTGCTTGTGGTTTGTTGTTTGGGTTTTTTTTGTGTGTTTGTTTGGGTATTTTTTCTTGTGGAAGGATATGCAGTATACTGCAAAGAGAAGCTTTTTTTTGTTTTGTTTCTGTTAATGCCTCTTAACAGTGGTGGTCAAATTACTGCAGTTTGTGCACCACGCTCTAGCTGATGTGGTACATAACACTGGAAACCTAACTTGTTATGGAGGATACTGCACAGAATTCAGCATAGCTGATATCTGTTGCCTGTAGTGTATTGGGCCTAATTCGGCACCTGCCATAGCACTTCTAGAATAGCCCTACAGCATGAAGGGTTATCCCCCTCTGTAGCTCCCAGTGTTACAAAGACCAGAGGTAATTGTGGTTCTTTTGCTGTAAAGTATTGCTATTCCTTGAGCTTGGCTGTGCACTGTACAGGCTGTAGCTTTTGATGGACTCCTGAACTCACTCTCTCTGCTGAGCAGCCCAGGCTGTCCATTCCTGTAACACTTCACTAGTGGGGACTCATGATGAGGAGGCAGTTGAAAGGAGCGTGGTGATGGAGCAGAACTTTGCACTGGGAAAGACTTAGGCTTGGTATTCAGGAAACTGAGTCAGACTGGAGTTATCCCTGTATTTTGTGGGGCATCTGTGCTTGCTGTGGAAACATGACATGGGTGTGTTTTTGCAAAGAGTTAATTGCTCAGCAGCCTTTGTGTGGACACAGCTAGCATGAAATAAATGCAGGATAAGTGAGAAGAATGTACATCAATTATTATTTTTCTTTTTTTCTAGCTTATTTGGTCTTAGAGCATATACCACACTGGCATTGCCTCTCAAAAAACCTAAATGGAACCTCTTAGCAGAGCAGTCATCTTTGACTGGGAAATATGCAGCCTTGGCAGAGGAGTGATGTTTATATGAAAGATTGTTGAAATAAGTAAACTGTTCTCTAAAGCTGTAGCTTTTAAGGAAATACAGATTTTTTTTTTTCAAATATCATATTTTTTTAAAAAAATACTTAATTTTAGCTTTTTGATCTATTCAGTGATTTTATTTTTTTTTCTCATGACAGCTTTTTGCTTAGCTGTGCTCATGCCTTGCAAGGGAGTGCCTATTTCTTTGTAAGTTCTGGCAGTGCTCTGTGTTCATAGTGTTGGCTTTAGTCAGTTATTTTCTGCACAGGTTGTGTGCTAGATCCTTTGTTTTAACTAGATCTTGTGATAATAAATATCAGTTTCTTGCTCTGAAAAATCAGAGCTTTCTCCAAAATAGCTTCATGCTCTGTGGTACCAAACAGTTATTTTTCCCCTGCATGTAAATCTGTCTGTCGGGGGGTGTACCTGTAAGAGCTTAATGTGATGTTGTAATTCAGATTATTTATCCTTTACTAAACTGCAAAGCTCATGATGTATTTTAGAGGGGAGAATGATTTATCAGCTTCAGAAACAATTCATGACTATCTTGTGTGAGCAAGCTGATTTTCTTCCAGCATCACCATTTCCTTTGCAGGTATCTTGAATAGCAGTTAGTAATGTGATTTTTATATATTTATATATACACACATACACAATATTCTTCCCCCCCCCCCCCTTCTTTAATCTATTTCTGTTCTGTTTC
>JANIJG010011543.1:0-15527 GCA_024611175.1 Megaceryle torquata | reverse complement strand
GTTATACTCGGTCTCTCTCGCTTGATCTTCTTAAGCAAATAATCTTCAGTTTTAGAAAGTGATAACTGCTAATGGCAAAGTTCAGTGAGTTATAAATTCCCATGAAATTAGAATTACAGTTTTGCTAATGCCAGGATAGTATAAATGTTCTCAGTTGTCTCTGAGCCCTTTTACTTGTGCTGCCTCCTCCGCTAGTTTTTGTTTTTAACTTTAGAATTATAATCTCTGTTCTGATTCAGTGCTAGTTGGGTATGATGAGATTTATGACACAAAAGCTTTGGAGCTGCAATACCTGACTTGACACTGGCTATGAGTTAACGGCCCAGATTCTTTCCTGATCTGTTTACTGGGATGCCAGAAAGTCTTTCATGAATTTGATGGAACTTGATGCAACATATGCAAGTATTTCAATACTTGAGCCTCACAGTGTTGCACCTGAGAAGAGTAGACTGTATAAGCCACAGAACTATTCTTTTAGAGGCTTCAAGTTTTTTTCTTTCTGTTCTTAAATGTTCACGTATATCTTTAGTTGTCTCTTTGGTTATATCTAGTTCTGTACATCCATCAGAAATGGACCTAAATTTGTACTGTATATACTGATACTCCCATAACTTGTTGGATCAACTGGGGTAGACTGGGAGGGAAGAAAAGGAACTTCAACTATTGCAAGGTATCTAAGCGTACTCATCTTGCACACTTGCACTTAAAATTTAAGTATACATATTACTAGATGTGAACTAAAAGTTTTCAGGAGAATAATGTAAACATAGAAAAATTCTAAATAAACCTGCATGCTTTATATTTTATTTTTTTATCCATCGCAAGAGAGAATACTTGGATGCTGTTGCTAGATCTCTTAATTTATTTTAGATGAACATTTCTGCATCCTAGGCCACAACATCACTAACTTTTAGCATATGGTGGTTGTACTTCTCTGAAATGAGACTTAGGGGCAAAACTGTGAAATAATAGTTCTTCTTGTTTTAAAGGTTTCCTCAAATCCCTACTTAATTTTTCACATCTCTTTCCTAGGTGAAATTTGGTAATGCAATGTAAACAACATCTTCCAAAATGCATTCAAAGTCAGGTACTCTGAATGTTTTAAGGTTCAGTCTCACTGTGTGGTGTTGTTGCTGAATAGTTACTCTTGCTGTGCAGTTAACACAAATGTTCTAGGATTCCTGCTTGGGGAAAATGTTTCTGTCAAAGTCCAAAAAGTACTAAAGCCTTTGTAGAAAAATAGGAGTAACTTGACTCTAACTATGTTTCTGCTTGTTTTTTCATGTAGAGTGTTTTGGAAAAATTGCTTCTCTGGGCTTCACTTTAAGGAGAAACTTCTCTCCCCTGCTTAATCTAAGGCACCTTAAACTACCAATCTTTTATGTGTTTCCCCTTAAGGAAAAGCTGGTGGCCAAGCATGGAGATTTTTCTGTCAAGTTTATTGTAACTTTTCCTTGTGTTAATCAAAATGATGCAATTTTGAAAAATTGAACTCCTTTTCCTTCATCTAAATGACTTCAAGCTCTTTGCTCAATACGCAAATTGTCCTGCTCTCCTGGCATCATCCCTCCATTCTCTGACGTGTTTTCAAGTGATTTCCCTTTTTGTTTTGTCTGTATCCAAGATTCAGCACTGTAGCTAACAGCAAAACACACATGCTGTGCACCTTCTGCTGCAGGCACAAGTCATCCTTCCTGTTAGTATGTGTTGTAGTATTCTGAATGTCATTCAGGCCAAGTTGTTTGGTGTGGTGTGTGTGTTGTTTGTGTGTGGGTTTTGTTTTGTTTTGGTTTTTTTGTTTGGTTTTTTTTGTTTGTTTGTTTTGGTTTTTTTTCCCCTGTTTTGCCAGTGCCCTTTCTCTTTATTTCATGTTGTCTTCCATTTGTTTAGTTGCATCCCCTTGAATACCAGTTTCAAGTGTCTTTGTAGAGGGTATATCCCATATGTATTTCTGCCCATGCAACTGTGTTGTGGGTTTTTTTCTATACTGAGTCCAGAAGGTTTTAGCAGTGACACATTCCATCTTTTTTGTAGTTTTCCAGGGTGATGCAATGTCTTATTCCCACAGTCACTGGTGATCTTCAGAAACAACTTTTAAAAGGGAGAAACATGCAAGTATTCAGTTTTCAGACTCTGCTGAAGTAAACTGCAATCTTGGAACAAACGTTGTCTTGATGACTTTTGGTGCTAATATATAAAGGAAGGTATGAGTCATGCACAGAAGGTACCTTACTGTACATTTCCAGATATGGTGCAGGAATAACTCTCTTCCTTTGTTTGGGGTTTTCCTCACCTGTTTGGGGCTTGATGCAGGCTACCAAACTGGGTGAGTCTTGGAGGAAATATAAGCATATACACCATAGTGGTTGTGAGAGTAATAAATCCACACTCTAGTTGTGTAGGCATAAAGATAAAACTCCTAGTGAGAAATAGGTAAGATATCAGCTCAGCACTAAGTAATTGAACCTGTAAAAGTAATTCTGAGATGTGTCTTAATTTTCAGCTTCCCAGTGAGGATTTCTGTATTTCATCTTTGGTTTCCTGGAATAAGTAGAGTAATATTCTGTCAAAACCACTAGAAATTCTTACTGAAGGTGCATTTGTAACCTAGTATAGAAACTAGGATTTAGTACTTTCAAAGAAAGTACTCTGTGCTGTATTTCTAAGTTCCCAAAAGATACCCTCAGAGTTGAGCAATGGTAAGATGTGGCTGTGAGGTCCGCATTAGTTCTTGAGTTACGTTCTGCATGGAAGTCACGGGATCATTCTTGGCCCAAGTACAAACAGTAAGTTCCTTAGAAAAGACCCATGTCAGACGCAGTCCTCAGAGGTCAAGGCTGGAATGGAGGGTGTAAAAGAAATGTAAGACTTATTTTACTGTCTCTAATCCAGGCTGCACCCTTTCTCATCTGATTTCCTGGTGATAGTTAAATGAGATTTGCAGCACAGACCATATATTTTTATCTGATTTCCCCACCTTAATAAATCTTGGGTTAAATTTAATTGTTTCAGCCTTTGACAAAGCGAAGTCAGGACTTGTTCTTGGAAGAAAAGCAGCTTTATGGCCCATTGGAAACTGCATTCTTCTCCACGGGAAGTATTTCCCTTCAGCTCTGCTCATAGGTTGGCAAGAGTGGCAGCATTCCCAGAGCAAACAGTGAAGCCCCAGTCATGTAGATAAGATCATACTGAACAAGATCTCCAAAAGGTTTGTGGGCTGGGGTGCACGTTAAGATTAGGGTAGAGAAGGTTACAAGTGTGTCTTTGTATTTTCAGTATTGTATTGGGGAGAAATCAAGGATGTTCATGAAGTCTTTAAAACTTAAAAGGAAGTAGACAGTGCTGAAGGAAAAGGAAATCTTAATCTGAATTGATGTCCATTTTACAAGGAAATGTCTTAACATGGATTGTCAGTGCATTTCTACATGACAACACTAGAAGCCAACAGATGTGTGAAAATGTTATCAAAGAAATAGAGTATGTTTCTTTAGCTTGAACTGTGTTTAGCTTTATTCCTTTACAGAAAATTTTATGCTCAAGTTTCTTGCTTGGCTCACAGCTCTTGAAATTCAGGTATTCCTCTGCTCTTTTTTCAGAGTTAAATCATAGCAGGAGCCATATAATTATATGATATGATTCCACCTCCCTCACTTTCCTGACTCTTGTAGTTAAAGAAACATGTTGTTTTTTACTTATCTCTTTCTATGGAATTTGGATTTGCCTTAATGGTGGGTGTTGTGTGTAATTGTGTGGTTTTTTTTTTTTCCCCTTCCCTCCCCTGCCCCCGTACTGGAGTATTTATTCCTTTTCCCATTATGTTGCAGTATACCCCTCACTTCTAAAGAACTGCCACACTAAACCTACAAACATCTTAACATACATTTCTTTAAGTGATCATTTTTCTGCTCTTCTCGGTCCATTGCTTGATATTTTTGAAATGATCCTCTACAAGCCCAGTGATAGACATAAGTAAGAAAAAGTATCTCTGTATGGAAGTTATTCTCACCCTAAACTCATTTAAAAATCTGTTGTATGTTCTCTGCATTATAGCTGTATAAAATATACTGTTGTGAGTCATTCAAGCCAAAGAAATGGGAAGTGACTGCATATTTTCAAAATAAGTCTTGTACGAGTTTACTTGTTTGGTGTAGTTCTTGGACATTAGCTGCAAGGTGTTGGCACTGTATTTTTGTGGAAGGCTGCTGCAAGCAAATAATTATGGCTTTTTTGTCACAGGATGTTGATAGAATTTAATTTCTTTTTATCATCCCCTTCCTATCCTGCCTTCTTGATAATTCATAATGTTTTCTTACTCCCTCAAAGATAGAAAAAACCCTTCTTGTTAAAAAAAACCCAACTACCTCAGTCTCTTGCTCAAATATAATCAACCTGTAAGTCTAGAAAATAAAGGTGCATTTACATAGACTGAAATGGCTAAGTCAGCTTCTACAAAAGCTTTTCATTAAGCTTTTTAATAAAAAAGGAAAATGAATGCTTGCTTAAATTTCATCTCGAGGGGATTATCTCTGGAGGCTTTAACAGAATGTGGTGTTCATCTCTGAAAACCAAGGAGATTGGGCAGCCATTGGTACCCCTTTTTGTTGTGTCATTGCCTCCTCCCCAAGGAACAGCTAGTTAATAGGAGAAGGCATCCCCTGTGTCTCACTTCCTCAGTCTGGTGGGAGAGAGTAATCTTAGTACAAGACCAAGAGCTCTTGTAATCAGAAGGAAAACTGACTAGAAATGTCTAAAAGTAATTTTTTACACTTATGGCTTCAGAGAAAAGCAGTTGCGTTTGTTTAACAGAAGACGTTGTTAGGTGCATGGTTGTGTAGAGAAAAATGAGCTGTGTGTGAAATCATTAAAGTAGAAGTGCATGTCACTTCAAAGAGCTGTGGACTGCCATGGTGTTATGTACTTACGTATTCATAAGCAATACTGTGACTAGGTAGAATTGTACACTGAGAACTGAACCTCTGGTATTGATTTGTCTGAATTGTCTTACAGGATGGCACTGCAAATAGCCTCATTTATTTGGGAAAGAATGAACAATACAAATGCACCTGTGGGACAGTATCTAGTTATTAAAGTAACCTTCCCTTCACAGATGAAGAAAGCACATAGCAGCAGTAATGAATTGGGTAGGGGGCAAAGAGAAATGAAAATCAACCAAAAAAAGCCCTACAAACCTTGAAAGTTCCTTTATTTTCCCTTGAAGTCCAACAATTTTTCTAGTGCCTCAGATTTTGACAAAAGCTATCACTCCAATATTTACTACTTTGATCTTTACCTCTGTAAGCTAGCTGAAGATGCCAGGAAAAAAAACTGCAGAAGAAACAGTGGTAAACCTAAAAGAGTTGGTCTATTTGTTTGGGTCTTTGCCTTCATGTCTGATGTTGGAATAGAATGCAGTTTTAACTCTTCACCTTGAATGGCCTTGTGGTTTATCACATTTAAGTTTACATCAAAAAAGCACTTTAAAGAAACTTGTACTATTATGAGTTGCAGCTAAACTCTTCAGTTTACTATCTGACTGTAGTGAGAAGGACAAACTCAAGTGCAGAAAGCAACCTGCTTGGTTCAAAGAGCTCTGCTTCTGCAGATAGTTATTTAGCTGTGTTTGCCCACTTCAGTAAATCCAGGCTAACAAAGCCTATGATTTTCCATAGCTGCTGAACAGAGTACTTGCTGTCAATATCCTCCTATTACTGAACATTTCTGAGGGGGCAAATAGTCAGTTGTTGCAGGTGATAAAGTTGGTTACTCAAGACAGTTGTGCATCTCAATCCTCATGCGCGTTTCACTAAAAATGTGATGGTAATAACTGTTTGCTTCTATTATTTCAGTGCACAGCAGGTGCAGCTGGTGTTTGTGAAATCTCTGTGTTTAAAAGCTTAATTTAACTTTTGGCAAGTTGAAGTGGAAGAGGCAACAGGATGGAGAGCTTAAGGGAAACAAACCTATGGTTTTAAGGTTATGTAGTTACTACTTTTAAAAGAAAGAGGGTAAGGCTCCTCTAGTGCTCCCCCCCCCCCCCTTTAAACTATTTGGGGAAGAGCTTGCTTGTGGATTTGGTTCCTGAATTGAGTAACATCAACCTGTATTGGTGGACCTTGAACAAAAAATCATTGTTAAATTAGTAAAACACTTACAGATTTTCCTCCTTACTCAGATATGTACATAACTTTGTTAGGAAGGAACGGGAAGTGAAGTCTTTCTATTATTTCAGGCTCAGCATTCAAAGCTTACAGCTTAATATATATTAATCAAAATTTTACATGATCATGATGTTAAATTCTATTGCATAATAGGGAAATAAAGTGAGAAAAGATGTCAAAGTTGTTGAATGTTAGTGTTTTCAGAAAATTGTTGTAAACATTCAATTTTTATGCTGGCAACATAATCTGGCAGGAGAACATATTCAGTGTGGTAAGAGCTACCAAATGTATAGTTGTAGTTCCTGATGGAAACTTTACACACTCTCGTCATGTGACTCGGCAGCAACCTGTCATGAGTATTTTAGTGGCTCTCCCATTAGACTTCAGCATGCTGGCTTCCGCTTCTAATCAGGTTAGATGCAGTTCTTGGGTCTGAAGTGGCATGCTGTTTCAGGTATGCTGGGGAAAATATGTAATCTATTGTTTACCTTTTAACATATGATCCAGCTGCTTACTCGGTATTAGCAGTAATGAGTAGGAGTTGTTCAGTATGCTCTGTATGTGCATGTATATGAATATGAAAGCTCCTCTGCAGTTTCAGTGCCTATCTTTAGGAGAGAGGTTGAAGAACTGTAACAGGTATTCCTCTCAAACAGCTCTGAAGCTAGCAAGGTTGCATAAGCAACCAGCCTTAAGAACAGAAGAGGTGCAAAATGCAAACAGCCTGATGAATAAAATTTGCCAGTCTTGGTTTTGTCCATAGTTTCTATGGCATCATGGAGCAGCTGAGCAAGCTGGCCTCCTCAAACCTGGCTAATGACACTCTTGCACACTTGCCAAGGGAGTGAGAGGGAGAAACCTCCCCACCTAGGCTCATTGGGCATCAATGCCTCTCACAGAAACAGCCCAAGTTGATAGAAATTAATTTAAAAGCAGTCTGAGAGTAGACGACAGTGAGAACAAGGCAGAACAGACATCAGAGATAAAGTGACTGACATTGTGTCCTTTCAAAAAGACATGGGAATGGGAGGAAAAGGTGGAAAGGGGAGAGTTAAACAACAGTCTTCAGAGGACTGAGATAGAAAAAGAAGAGAGTGACTTGAGAGGGTGGACGTCTGTTTTGGGGAAAGTGAAAAGGAAGGTAGGAGTGAGCCATCTGTAAGGTGTTGTAAGGAGCTGGCTTAGGTGGTTCCCATTCTTGCAGCCGTCTGACTGTGAGCTCTTCCTCAAGGGCAGATGGCCAGGCAGGACACACAGAAGAAAGGAAGCTAATATTTTTGCTTGCCATTGCTTTACAAGGCCTCCTAACCTGCGTCACTCTAGAAGGATCTATATATGTATATTTTTAATTAAGAAGTTTAGTCTGGAATCCTACAAGCGGATTTGAGAACCAGTATTTACAGATGAGTGACTTTTTTAATTTTCCTCTTATGTTCTCAGTGAAAGGATTCTGAAGGGGGAGGGAATACTCTGTCTTGTAACTCAAAGTAATGTGGGAAAAGTGCTTGTGATGAATTTATAGTCTATAGGGTGCTGTTAGATTGAGACTACCTTAATTTGAAACACCACAATTTTGGCATGAAGTTTATTTTGTGTAACTGTATTATAGTAACTTCATGTATGATAAGATAAAACATCCGAGTCTGCCTGTTTGAGTAGACTCTTCAAATTAAACAGATTTGGACCTTTTATTAATGGAAACCCACCTACAGTTTATACATTTTTGCAAATAATTAAAATTCAACATGAAAGGGATCCATAGCTATAGCCAGTTAGTTGGAGGTCAGCAATGGGATAATGTTTCACATTAACTAAATTGCATGAAGGATGAGTACAAAAACATATAAAATCCTTTAATTCCTCTTAAGCTCCCACTAATCTATGTGATTGTGGATAATCTTTTGGGGTGGCACCAAAATCAGTATGTGGAGTGGAGTCATAAGGATGATGTTCAGCCTTTCAGCATTGCCTGTAACCCACTGGCACTTTTAGGAAGCTGCATTGCACACAGTTTTCTTCTCTTTTATCAAAGTATTAGTGTCTTCAAATGTGTAGAAGTCATCATCCTCTTCCTTTTTGTTGTCTCCCTTGGGTTTCCTCAATATACTTACATTGGATGGTAAAATGTTATTCCAAATGATCTGAAAGCAGAGCTTTATTTAGATTTGTGTTTAGTCAAGAAAAGAAATATTGAAAACACAGAACTTCCTGGCATGGTGGGGAAGAAGCAAATTAAGACTTCCATGTTCATAATCTTTCTTTACGAGTCATGTGTTGAGGCTATTTACTTCAGGCATAATATTTTTTTACCCAAACTACCAAAAATTAATAATGGTCTGTCTACTCAAAAGACCATTTGATCTACTGTGGTTTTTTCTCTTATTCCTTTTCTTTTCCACCTCTGCCATTAAAAAGTTTCTCATGACAAGATGAAAAATTCAAACTCGTCAGTTACAGCAAGGAACTAAAAGATATCTCGGCTACACCCAGACAAGGTGGCCTTTCTTATTACATGCACATCATTCTTCCTTCACTGATCTCCAGGTTTAATATTGAGTTGTTTTCAAAAGATGGAGATGTACTTTAAAGCAGTCCTGAATCTGTGACACTGGAAAATGAAGAAGGGGAGGATATGGGGAAAGCGTTCTTACAGTTGAACTATTACATGCTTTATTAGGAATGTGACTTAATTGAAAATCAGCTTTGTTTACAGTTCAGCTTCATAAGCTTTTATTTACTCTTTGCAGCACTGACTTCTGTGCAAATAGTTCCTTCTAAGCTTTAGCAGCATTACCACTGCAACTTGTTCAGACAGATGGTGTGCTATTAAATCCACCTGACTACTTCATCAACAGTGAGAGTAGGAATGAATGGTTTAGCTGGTTTTAGGGAGGAAAAAAAAACCCCTAGCATTAATACTAAAATAAATTGATGTAGCATTGTTCATGACAGCCTTGACAACTGGTAATGGGAACTCCTGAAAGTCTTGCCTAGATTTATTTTTAATTAGATGATTCTTTCATTTCACTATTATTCTCATGGTCTCATTTTGGACTTCTGAGCTTTAAAATATTACACTAGGTGAAAATAAACCTTGTACTAAAGATAATTAAAGGTTTTTATTCAATTGGAAGGAATGGCTATTTAAATATGGCATCAATTATAATAAGATGTATTATTGAGAAAGTTAAGAGCAGCCATTTAAAAAAAAAAAAGAAAAAAAATTGATCTTTATATATGAATAATTTGCAATGACTCATGCAGGTTGCGAGATCATCTGATTCAAGGACTTTGTTCCTGTAAGAAAAAAAGCTATGACTGTTAACCACTGCCCTTTCTAGACTTGGCAAGAGAGCTTAAATCAAGCATACGAATCAAGAAGGAAAAACACAACACCCAAAGTATTAGTCTATTTAGACTTATCCAAGGTGTAAAACCAACTTGGTGAGTCTTGCTTCATTCATGATTTTCCCCTTCTGTATGTAGTTTTTGATATTTACTTGGGAAGCAACCAGCCCTTGCTGCAAGTTTTGTTAGTAGTGGAGAGGGATTTTTTTTTTTTCATATGGTTCTTTTTTGTGTGTGTTGTACTGAAATTCAGTAGTACCAGGAGAAATGATTGCACAGTATACACTTATGTCAGCCTGAGAGTTTGCCTGCATTTATATGTGGAACTAGTGATTTAAGATCTTCTTTCTTTTAACTGATCACTGTTGCCTTTTACAGCATATGGAAACACATAGAGCAGTTATTATCTAAGCCAAACTCATCAAGCTGTGCAGACGTACAGGATTTAGTATTAAATGCAGAGGAGCTTTTAAATCTGTTTTGTTTCATTCTTTCAAAAACTAAGAATGAATGTGCTTCTTGCATCTCATGTGATCAGTTATTTCTGTCCAGTTGCTCTTAAGACTGCTTTTTTTCTTATCTTTATAATGGAGACAGCTTTTTGGTTTGTGTGTTTTTTTTTTCTTGCTCACAGAAGAATCAAGATTTGTGATTCATTTTGAGCTAAGCCTTTTTTTGGAGACCTATAGATACATGGCAATGTATGAAAGCAAAATGAAGATCGAAACCAAGTGGCATGATAATGGGAGAAAGAGACAGTGGAAAGTGCTTAGCTTTTCTTATGTGATTTTATTAAATGACTAAACTTCACCTCTGTCATGGAAAAGTTCCTACCACTTTCCCATGATCACTTATTACCTTAAATGGTGAGGTGGGTTGGAAGACTTTCAAAACTGCTTGATCAAACAGTGCCACTTGAAAAAACATAGGAGGACCTGCAGAGATACTATTACTAGAAGTCCCAGAAGCAGAAAAATTATGAACAGCTATCCTATGAATTGAGAAATTAATATTCTAAGTAACAGCTGCTGGGAAAATAAGATCAAAACATGTCTGCAAACATATATGGAGTGCTTGGAAAAGGCTGCAGTCTAAGATTACCTCCCCATACCTCTAACTCACCTATTTTGTTTTGTTATTGAGATTCACATACATAAAATGTTTGTTACAGATCTTAGCAGTGCTGGTTCTGATGCACTTAACTTCTCTGATTCTTCTATGGTCTACTTCTCTGTCAATTTAATTTATCGAATATTAGCTCCTTCCATCTCTCTCCATTACAGTGCTTTTCTTCTTTCTCAATTGCTTGGTTGAGAATGCTGATAATACATGTTATTAACTTCCTGACCCTGGGCTTGTGATGTATAGAGAAGTTATTAAAGGTTTTAGGTATTAATGATCAGAGCTGATGGCAAGCTTTCCAAGCATGTTGCTCATCTGATGTACGAGGTTAATGTAACTGTTTGATCTATTTGATGATGACCAATAACATTAAATATTTGCTGAGTAAACTACCAGGAATCTAATCGGATATTACAGATAGCAGATAAAATGAGGGCAAGGCAGCCTAATTCATATTAGTTTAAAAGGCTGGCTAAGAAAAATGGTCTTGTAGATGTTGCACTATTTAACAGCTGTTAGTTTCAGGTTTAATGGCAGACACCATCGTAACAGACTGTTCTACTACCTAATTAATATTTCCAGACACACTCTCAGGTAGTGTTAATAACAGATTATTACATCTAAATTTTTGTGAAAGAAATAGTAATCAAATTATGCTGTGGTGGCCCTTTTGGCTTTATGTCCCTCTTTGGCATTCAAGGCCAAGTATTAGAGGAAATCGGTAGTTTGAGTGTGGTCTGAAGGACTTGACACTTGTACAAACATTTGTACCCCTTGGATTGAAACACTGCTTTGTGTATAGCTGGAGAAGAGATTACAGTTTTGTTTCCTCTGAAGGAATATGGTATACATGAATCAAAAATCCTAGGTGATCCAAACCAACATGAATTAGTGTGGATGATGGGAGGATTTTCTTCATAATCCCACTGCTGCTCTATAATAGCACAGTACTGCAGGCATAGTTATGGCAGCAGATGAATCAGTGTTTTCTAATACTAGGGAACGAATTCAATGGTGTAATTAGTGCATCCCTACCTTTCTTAGTAACAAGAGGATAATTTGTTTGGCTAACCTGGGAAGAACTGTTCCTTCATAACTTGTATGTCTAGGTCTCTTTCTTATTAGCTAATTTGTATTATGAAAAATTAAGCATGTGGTTTGATGTCTAGATAGTTCATGCATCTAATAATGTGGATTGACTTGTTCACTCCCTGATTTGTCTTTATGGACTCCTTTTGATATAACATCTTCTCAGTTACTCATCTGAGTGGTTCAAGAGATGACTGAAGGTACAATTTCTTTTTTTCTCTACAATTTTTCACTTCAGAAATGGTAGGACAGCAGCTGGACCAAAAATGTTCAGAGAATCTTCAGTTTGCATAAATCAAAAGGGTGCCACTGATGTATTGTAGCTGGAGATCTAGGCCATCAGAGAGATAATGTACAATGATTAAAACTTGACTGAAGTGTGCTATAAGATTCATTTGTGTAAAAGATGTTATTGATGGAAAAAATACTCAATACCACAACTACCCCAACATCCATAAACTTATTTTAAATAAATATTTATATGCAGAGACTTTTTCCACCATGATTTCCTCCTTTCCTTTGTACCTTTCAGCCTAATGCTCTGTGCTAACTAAACATTTCTAATATGTATGAAGAGACTATATAAACAATGACATTTTCTTCTGCCTCGTTCTTGTGAAAGGTTCTGCATCAGTTCACTTAACTGTTCAGCTGCCAGGAAAAGCAGTTTTTTATAGATGAGTGGAAAATGTTTTACTGAGAAGTACTGAGATACTGATTCATTTATGGATGAATTGATTGGTTTAAAATAACTTTCTTCTATTACCATAGTTGCTCAGAATATAGTAGACTTACTAACCACCACCACCCTTTCAAAAGCTTTTCATCCACATTTTTAATTGTTTAAGGCAGCCATTCTCTTTTCCTAGAGTTATTTTGTGATACAGCTGATAAAGTAGGGACTGAATCAAGTTACAGAACTGGTTTATGTTTTTAATTCTTTAACAAGCAAAAGGTCATGAATGACAATACAGAAAACTGCAGTCAGTATTTATATATTCTCTCTTCTCCTTGGAAACTTGCCCCCATTTGAAAGTTGCAGTTTGTTTTGTTGCTTACGTAATTTTCGTAAACACTGTGAACTCTAGGGATACTCTGCTTTTTTGATATTTCCTTGAACCAATGTAATATCTGTCTGGGGATAAGTGGCTTTTAAGCTTTCATCACAAGCCTAATGTACCAACGTTTTTGAAGTACCAATATCATATCTAATACAATTAACAGGTTCTTTTCACCTCAGCATTTCACTGTTAACTCAGGAAGAGAGATGACAAAATTATGCTACACCCATTTTATTAGTTTCATAAATGAACTAGGACTTTTCTCCATCTGTTTAAATAACCATTCATGTTGGATATGGACTTTCTTAATCAAGCATCTTCATCTAATCCTTACTTGAGTCAAAACAATTGTTTTTCATACAGGTCTAAATCTCCTATTTTCAAAAGTAACCATTATGCAGTAACATTAATACTTTTGCAAGTAACCACTGTGTTTGAAGCCATAGCTGTCTGTTTCCCACAGTCCTCGAGAAGACGACTTTGATCTATTAGCTGTAAAATCATATTCCTTATGTATTTTAGTGTTATCCACTGTAAGATAACTAGAAATGAATCCTTTCTTGCTACTACTGTTATTCTTCCACTTGCCCTTTAATAGCTGTCTTTGAGACTAATATTGATCTATGTATTAAGATTGGTAGCATTCAAAAGTTTGAATCAGAAGTAATTGACATTTATGCCTTATGTTGTTTGGTATTTTTTCAGGCAAGCTATTTTAAAAAGCATTTCTGCCTTAAGATGCCATAGAAACAAAGAAAAAGGTCAGCTTCCATCACCTGTTCTTCTTACCATTCTGAATCTATGGTGTTGGACAATATGCTATTCTGTACCAGACATTTTTCAAATTGTTTTGTGTATTATCATCTGAATTGTTTAGGTGAAGTCAAGCAATCTATCAATTATTTTCCTTCAGAAAACAAAACATAACTCTCTCTGCTCTATTAACCCTGCAATTCCATATGATGTTTGATATTAGAAGTCACACTTCTGTTTCATGGCTTTCACTTAAAATGTAAGTTCAAGTTTCATGATTAGCAGCAGTAAGGTTTTGCTCTGAGGCACCTCTTGGCTCTGTTTTTGCTGCACCAACCAAAGTGTTTGCAGGACCTCTGGTGTATTCCAGAACATCACCTGTGAGCCCCATCACTCACACAGGCACCATGACCTCATCCCATGCCCAGATCACCCATCGATCCTTGTGGCGGTGCCTTGGTCCTCCTCGGAAGCCTCATACCAATGGTCTGTGTCTGGGTGATAGCTGCCCAATTGTTGTAGTCATTCCTCTCCAGAGTGGTCTGTAGGGAGGTGGGGTTGCTGCTGGGTCTGCATGCAGCTAGTATTTTCCCTAAAGAAAACACCGCATCCAGCTCTGAGGGAGGCAGATGTGACATGCATGGGGACACTGTTTGAGGCTTGCAGACACTGTAATTCAATCTAGTTTTGATATCTGTATCTTTAGGACCTGGGTTAAAGTAACTTTTATTTTGGAAGCAGTTTATCTTATGTAAACCTACTTTGCAGGTGCTTGAGAATTATAATTCTGGATTAAGGCATTGTGAGGAATGGCATGAGATTACCTTAAATTGGCTGTTTATACACTAACTATCCAAGCTTCTACTTGTATGCTGAACTGTAACTGGTTGTTGCGTGAAAGAGTAAATTAATTTGGGAGAAAATAACCCCCCTTGCATGTCATCTGGTCCTCAGATATCAGAGGGGCTGGGGGCGGCTGTTTAGATTGAGTGATGTCCAATTTAGCACTATTAGTCCAGTTGTGTTCATTCTATCTGAACTCTCCCAGCTCCAGATTCACTAATAGCACACTGCACGCCCCATCTAGTCGTGCTTCATGGTTTCACACAGCCAGTAAGGGGCTGGCACTGCCCAATGAGAGACACTTGGGACTCGCAGTGTGAATAGCGCAGCTTGAGAGCAACAGAAGTACAGGTTCTTGTGGATTGACGGCGATAACTTCACTGCCTGCAAAGCACGTGCAGATATACAAAACATGCTAGATTAAAGAGCAGCTCAGTAAAATATTTAAGTTTCTGGAGAGATACTCAAAGCCTGGATCTTACCCAAAGGTGTCCCCACTGGGGGGAAGTGAGGTTCAGCCTATCAACTGATCCCAGGAGTCAGAGATGATCAGCAATAGTATCTGCCCTGATTTATCCACGATGCCTTCTCTGACATCCTCCCTTACTTAAACCATTTTAATAATAATTTTTACCTTCAAGGATGGAGCTTGAGTGATTCTAGTCATAAATACCTTTATTATTGGTGCAAATTTCTCTTGCTTAGCTTTTAAGGCTATAGCTGAAGAAAAATCCAAGCATAATCTCAGTGAGGGGCGGTTGCACTTTGGAGGCAGGTAGCCTTTGGGAGGGAAGTGTGTTTTGGTGTTATAATGACACTATGATGAGCAAAGTGTGCACAAAGGACAGTATTTTGTCAAAAACTGACAGACTGTTGGCACAGGGTCGCAAACAGGCAGTTTATCAGTCCTGTAGTACCCTCAAGTTCCTAGCTCTGCTGTGATCTTACAGGGCCTGGCCGTGGAATCTTCCCTCCATCCCCTGAAGAGGGTCCCGATGGGAAGCCGGCCGAGTATCGACAATCACACCAATATGGCTACATGCCGATCCATTTATTCTGACTGCGTCACTTAGCTAATATAGTGGTTACAATCTGATTACATGTACATCATCTACTGTCATTGGCGTTTGGCTACAAGCATACAAATCAAGCT
>JANIJG010011542.1:50773-85764 GCA_024611175.1 Megaceryle torquata | reverse complement strand
GAGATTGTTCTCCATTGCTGCTACACACACAAAACCAAATTTTTTGGGGGTGGGTGGGTGGGTTGTTTTTTGTTTTTTGTTTTTTTTTTATGGGATACTTCCCAGGTCAGAAAACAAAACTGAGAGAAAGAACCTTGTGGGGTCACACAGAAGGTGGGTCAGTGGAATTAAAAACCAGAAAAAAAAAAAAAATGTGTAGCATTTGTTGGGGAGTTTGGGGCTGTTGGATCTAGGATAGACTATTAAAGAGATAAAAGCATGACAGTGCTTCTGGATTTTGATTTCAGAGTTATATCATTGTTTATGGTGCTTTAGCTTTCTGAAAGGGAGGTTAACACTGACAATCTCAAACAGAAGAAAACAAGGAGAAATAGTTCTCTTGTTATTGTTGAATCAAAGAAATTTTACTCTTTTTTTTCCCCTCAATAAATGAAATTCTTTCAGGTCAAGCTGAGATTAATTTCCTTTTACTGCCTTTTTTAGCCAGAGAATCAAAACAATCAGCTATTGCTAGATTCTCCAGTGTTTCAGATAGACTGTTAGAGACTGGTAGGAAAGATGTAGATTTCCATGCAGCTTTCCTGTACTAAAATCGGCTAAAACTGCCCCCCAGGACACTCTCAAGGGCCTGGGAGTGACATGGGGACATCAGCCCAGTCTGACCTGGGTCGCAGGCAAGCCTTGTCTGCAGGATGCCCCGCAGACAGCGTGGGGTCAGAGGGGGCTGGAGGGACGAAGGGATGGAGGGGTTGACGTCTCCAGCCTCCAATCATCCAGCTGCTCATGGTTTTTCAAGCACTGGTTATGTTGATCGAGAGCAGTCCCAGGCTGACAGAACCATTCTTATCAATCTGCTTTCTGCTTCCATTTGCCACAAAGCAAAGGCTGCAGCTGCTCTCCGTGAGTTCGCTGATGTCTCGTCACCACTGTCAGCTTGTCTACCTGGCTGAGTGAGGGCAGATTCCTGGCTCTGGGAGCATTTTTAGGAGGGCGTCTGTTCCCTGGCACTTCCTCCTTCAACTATATGTTCTCTGTTTTTGTGTGTGAGAAGAGGGTGAGATCTTCTCCCTGGTTTATGTTTAGCTACGCTATGGCTTTAATAGGTAAATAATTCTGTAAAAGCACCATTGGAAAGTTCAAGAGTTACCTCATTAATTTCTTTATCATTATCAGAATACCATTCTGGTCCATTTTATAATCTTCAGGAAGCTCAACTTTTTTTTTTGGTAACTGCTACTCAGAATTAGTGCTGTAGAATAGGTCTAGTACTTGAAAATATTACAGATGTCATAGGAATTGCTTTACTCCACTAAGGATCTGTAGGGATTGTCTGTTGCTTTTATATTGCTTTATACTGTTCTATGTGTAGGCTGTTAATCTTACTCATCCTCTATAAAAAGAACAAAAAAAATGGAATTTTTCTTTTTATCTGCTATATTATAAATACATTCTCTTAGGGGGTTCTACTGACTTCCACTGAAAACTTAGTCCTCTAGTATTAGATACTGGTTATTATCTGATTATGGAACAAAGTTTAAAGTTAAAGAAGAATTTGCTTTTTCTGCAGAGGTGAAAGAAGTGGCATTAATTTCTTTCAAACAGAACTTACCCTTGTTGCCTTGTTACCTTGTTGCAAAATAAATTTCAGAAATGGAACTACAAATCTAACTTAGGATGCCTTACAGGGGACTAAGATGCTGAAGTTAATCTGGAAAGGTTTTATTCTGTATTCTCTAAGTTTTTACTGCATTTTACACAGAATTGTGCTTTGCCATTTGTAGGCACAGGAGATGAGGAACGCGCTACGGTCATTTGTGCAGATCCTTACAAGAGACAGTATTGCATCTTGCAGTGAACCTCACTTGCCACCTTCTGCATAAACTGATGTTCACTTAGCAATCTTCATAGGAGGAGCCTCTTCCAAGAGGACTGTTGTGTTCCTCATCTGCAGCATTCTGAAAAATTTGTCTCTCTGTCAGGCTGGTTTGGATTTTTAATAAGTGCCTAAAAATGTTACAGACTTGTACATCTCCTAAAACATTCACATGAATAATGCAGAAGTTAACATTCACATGGGTGAGAAGTTTCACAGATAAGAGACCATCTACTAAGAAAGCATGTGGTTGCCCTGTGAGTGCAATTGGAGTTGTAAACATTATCTGGTAAAAGTGAGGTTTCCTGGGGCTGCAGTAAGTAAAGCCTGTTACATCTTCTGGTATTAATCATAATAAGTGTTTTATCTTTGGCTGTCATGTTTAGTTTCTGCATGCAATTTACCTCTCAGGCAAGCTGTTCACGGTATCGGCCAAGCTTATCTCTGAACTTATGGTCTTCAAGTACCTAAATGTATTTCCACCAGAGTTCCCACAGTTAATGTGACAAAAGCCAACATAAGTGCTATTTTAAGACCCCAGTGCATCCCTTTACAGAAAAATAGTGTTGCTTGTATTCTGATCACTCCTATCAACCAAAGTAAAGCTTAACTGCCTTTACTAGTTCCACACTCTACTATAATTTTATTATGACCTATTTTCAGATAGTCTTTCTATACACACAGAATTTATCTTGACTCCAAATGTCCCTCACACGTGTTATCTCCTATCCCCTAAAGTGCCTTTACTGCCACAAGACTTGCACATACAAAGCATGTCATGATCTGTCTGACTCCAAAGGTATGTTTAGCAAGATGCAAAAGCGTGAGGGAAACACATGGTCCCTGTCCCAAAAAGCAAACGGCAAAACGACCACATTAATTCAGGAGATCCAGCAATGGCCTTCTGAGAGAAAGGCGGGGTAGGGGGGGAAATGCCTTGCACGGTTTTGTGAGTGGCTCTATTTGCACGATGATTTCAAAACGATTCGGAGAAAGAGGTCAAAGATTAGGCAGCTCTTAATATTCTACTCTGCATGACCCCATCTCACTGCAATATTCTCATGATCTGCTAATAATCCTTTATAATTAAGCTTCCAGCTTAATATTAAAATGTAATCCACATGAACACCAATCAGAGCACACAGCGAGAAGTGGTTACCACTTTGAGTTGTGCACGGCAAGCACTGTGCAGTTTTAATTTAAAATCTTTAAAACATTTGGCCCTTGATGTAAAGACAAATGAAGTTTCACTTCCAATATCCACAAATAAGAGTACGAGCCATCTAGTTCAGACCTGCTGTGGTGACACTTTCCCTGCACAGTGCTTGCCAAAAGAATACGGAGACCTCGCTACTGCGAAAACGGAGACGGCGTTTGATACCTACCTTGACATTTACGCAGAGCACGAATGCCAGACAGATTTGGTAGCAGCTCATAAAATAAATGGCCCAGGTTTGTAGTTGGTAAACATCAAATTTGGCCTTCCAGATTGGGTTTTCTATTCAGTTTGTATGTGTGTGTTATAGCAGTTACCACTGTAGGAGACTCAACTGTTTTCTCCTGGCACTGGCGTTAACTCTTAAGACCTCGGCTGAAGTTACAGCGTTACGCCAAAGGTGACTTGATGGAATGTGTTAATCTGTGCTTCTGTCCCGTTTCCATTTGTTATTGCAGATCCTCCCTGTGAATTATTGTAGCCTTAAACCACTTTCACGTTACCTGTCACTAGTGTGACTGGGCTATTCTGTGTATGAAAATGAGTAGTTCCCTTTCCTCCTTCTTTGCCCTTTCATAAAACTACTCATCAGAAATCTCCCTGTAAAAATACTTGTATTTTGAACAATTTACTTTTTGCACTCAAAAATGTAAAAAATTAGCAGTCCAATCTATTAAGCCAATGTAAGAGAAGCAACACTGTTGTTTTTTTTCAGAACTGAGGTAAATATTTGACTGTGCTGGTGCCTTTAGTCCAAAAGATTCTTGAGCAAACTAATCCCATGAAATTGCAGAACATAAAATAGAAACTGAACTGCGGTAGTGAGCACTTGGAAGCGTTCAAGGGAAAGTGGAGGGGGAATATTGGTTCATAGCAATCTTTTGATTGGGTTTTTCAGATGGCAAAGGACAGTTTTAGCTTTTATGAGTTAAGCTAGAGTAAGCCTGTTGTGAACCATGGAACATACTGGTTTTCCATTTGAATAAAACAGGAAAAGACTGCAGCTTAAGATGCTGATAGTATTTCTCATTTCTTTAATGAAGCTTTGCAAACTAGCTGAGAATGTTTTCCACTGATGGCAGATACTGGAATTCTGAACATCTAATTAGTGCTTAGAGACCTGACTAACTAGGAACTGCCAGTGGTATTAGTATCTAATATATATTGCTTTAATTAGCTAAATCCATAGGTCAACATTAACACCAATTTTCCAGCCCTGGAAAACTTCATTCCAGAATTTGACACTTGGGTTCCTACAGCTGCCAGGCAACCTCCATGAATGGCCAGGGCAAACTGAGGCAAGAGGGTGAAGGGCATGAGAAGGGATATTGCTTTGTGCATAAAGCTGGGTCGCCAAACATTGTCCACATGTCACTGTAGAGTGGAATTGCTTTCCAATTTTGGAAGGAAGCAGTTGTGACAAGAGCAGCTTTATGTCATCAATGGTGAGGTTGCCAGAAAGGATGCAAAGGACATTTCAGAATAGAAAGACAAGGGAGAGCACTTGCAGCAGCTATTCTGGGTGGGTTTACTGCTTTAAAGCCAGTGTTACCTTTCTCACACTCTGGTCTCCTTTGACTTCCAGAGTGGCTGACAGAAATGATGATGATCATTACCATCTTTTAGTATTATTTTCTTTTTTTTTTTAATCTTTTGTATTCCTTACAAGAAAAAGCCCAGGAAAGGAAAGAGCCAAGCAGACAAAAGAAGGAACACACACTTACTTCCTTAGGCCTTTTACTGTCTTGAAGGTTTTAAATATTCACGCTATATTTGCAAAACAGTACAATAAAACACATGTGGTATATTGCAATACAATGAAAATACTTTTTATTGGTTTCTAAATAAATAGAATTAAGATCCTTGAAAAAATTTGAAGAGGAATATTTCCAAGAACACATACAGACCTGTGTTATAAATTCACAGTAACACCAAAACAAGGCCAAACCAAAAAAACCCCAACCAAACAAAACACACAATCCTCCCCCCAAAAAAAAACATGACAAAGCAAAGGGTTTGAGTATACATAAAATATTAACTAATGTATGAATCTAATTTAAATGAAGTGAATCCTTATTTGCTTAGGAAGTGCTGTCTCCCTGGTTCTTATGACATCTCACTCGATGTAGTTCACTTTCACTGGAGTCAGTGAAAACTTGATCAAAAGATCATGGCTAGTGCTGGGGGACTTATAAAATACTGATGTTTTCTTAACTTGTGAGTAACCTATGACTAGGATAGTAACTTGCTCTGCATATAGTATGTATGCAAATCTTATTAATGGAAAAAAATTGCAGCCAGGTATTAATAATTCAGTTAGAGAACAAAACAATAAATGTAGTAAATTTGTTTACCTGCCCTTAAGCCTGATCTTAAAATATATATGATTATACCTTGTACCACGGTCAAAAAGGAGGAAACAATGGAAAAGTTTATAGTGGAGAAGGCAGGAGGCAGATGGGGTGGGTAACAGTGAAGTTATCTGTTGATGATCTGGACTATTATTTGGTTTTGGAGTAGTTTCCCATATTTTTATGCTCGTGGATTGGATTACACTGCAGTGTACCAGAGGGAGCAGGCCCTGCTGATTCTTAAAACCCATGTGGGTATGAAGTAATAAAAGAAAAGGGAATAAGGAGAGTGTATCTCTGTCTTTCCCTTAGTGACTAGTAAATCTACCTTGGCATATTAACTGAGAAACCTGTATCTATTCCTATGGTATCTCTGATGAGACAGAGGTGGAAGCACTGGGAGTTTGCCAGAATAAGAACTGGATTATTTAGTATACAGAGACCTAAATATCAGACTTAATTCTGACAAAGCCAAAATGTCTGCTATTGCAGACTTTAATTCTAGTTATAAGCCCAGATGGTCCCGGCTTTGCATTTAACTTAGGCTGACAGAGCTGCCTGGGGAAAAAAAAAAAAACAATGGTTAAAAAGTCTATATTTTTGTAATGAAAGAATATATAAGAAAAGGAAATATTTCAGCTGAACCTTGAAAACTATCGCTTCTTGTATTACCCTAGCAGCTCATAAGAGATGGGAAGGGAGGAGAACTAGACATAAACCAGAAATGCTTTGAAGACTGTGTGTGAACGGGTGCAGGCAGGTCCCTGCTCTTCTGCTTCCAGCTGGTCCCACGGTGGCCATGGCAAGGAGACATGGGATGTGTTCGCAGGGGCCAGTGTCTCCACAGGCACTGTGTAATATCCAGACCAGTTCAGCACAGTCATTCTCCAGTCTGCATCCGTGCTGGAGCACTACTGCATGCAAAGCCTTTGGGAAGCCCTTCTCCTCTTACGTGGCTGCTTCAGTTTATTTTGAGAGCCCGCATCATGAGCATTACTGGCTGATGTAGATGGTCAGTGCCACGTAAAGAGGATGTAGGGACATGAGGCAGTTGAACTACAACTTCTGTGTGTCCTGTGATGGCAATGACAGGTAGAAATGCTTCAGGCTTCAGATTAAACACTGCAAATGTCAGACATGTGTTAATTTTCCTTTTTATTGGAACGGTGGCTTTTCTACAGTATAGATTCTCCATGCACAAAGTGGTTTCATATAAATCACTATTTTTCTCCTCTTGAAAAATCACTAGAAGTTCCAGGGGAGGAAAAAAAAAAAGACAGGTCTGAGCACTGGTTCATACTGGGATGAAGAGCCCAAATTACTGGGGACAGGATGTGTCTAAGGAGATGAGGGATGACAAAAAGATTATAGAGAATCAGATCATTATGAAATGCCTTCTAGGTAAAGAGCTTGAATTCAAAAGTGGTGATGTTATGCTTGGCTCTGCAACCTTAACTTCCTTTTCTTATCAGTTTACTTGCCGGTGTGTATATATTTATTAAATTTATATTTATAGAGCCCTACCAGGTTCAGACATTCATGCAAATATTTGAGCTGGCAAATCCACTTCAAGCTAATTTTCAGTCTGAATCCACACTGGATAACTTATAGTAAAAATATACCGTGGACTGAATCTGTGAATTTTTATGTAGACCTTTTTAAATATTCTGAACTGTTACTTAGTTCATATCTTCTGAAAACCTATGCTGAGGTTTTTTGCAGAGTTTCTGTTCTGACTTTCAGACTGCAAGATACGTTCTGTCTCTGTTTTCTACAGTTTAAGATCTTTCTGCCAACTGCTTGTAGAGCCCCACTTCCAATCTGTCCCTCAGGGAAACCACTATAAGGTAGGGGAATTGTTTATTTTTAAGCCTTTGAAACACTACCTTTTGCTCAATACTCAAACCAGTGAGAATTAAATTAGCAGACGACCTGCCTTTTGCTCCTATAGATTTCACACCAGCTTCTATGTGCTGCTTCCTTCCCATGAAGTTTGTGCCTTTTTCCCCTTCAGATGTCTTGACCAAAACAAAAATCCAAATAGCAATGAAATAACTTGTAGTGCTGCTTCTCTCCCTGCCTGACTCCCCCTTTTGCCCAATATCAAAAGGTTAATGAACCAAGCCCACACTGTTTAGATTTTGTACCAAGTACAAAGAAATATGTCGTGAATAGCTGATAAGTGGCATGATCAATAATAGGGTAACATCTTCCAGCTGGTGTTATATAAAGGAAAAATTATCAACAAAGGCCCTGGCATTGTCAACGTTGGTTTGTAATTTATTGATAAGTTACAGATTAGTCACTGCATTTTAAACAGCTGTAAAGTTGACCACTGAACTGTGTATATTTGGATCATCAAACATGCTAAAAGTCTATTTCTGGGGGTAATGGCGTTTAAGTCGTGCCTGGTGGACTTCTCCATAGCATAAACTTAGTAGCTTTCCAACGGACCCTTTTCAAACCTTGCTTGGCCACTCCAAACCTTGCTCAAAACAGTTAAGTGCAAAAGCAAAGAGATGCCTCGGCTTAAAAGCAGGCATTTTAAATAGATTTGCTTAGTGTCCCTGAAGAGTGAATACTACCTGGAAATCATGAATAAAATTCTTGACTGGCAGCTCTGTAAGTTCTAGTGTAACTCCTGTGGCACTATATTCTGATTGACAAACTAGCTGTCTGATGTTCTTGAAAAATTCGGGTGCCGTGGGCATTTTAATGGAACCTGAGAACATCTGCAAAAGGTAAACTCAGTCAAAGTATTTGGAGGAAGAAGCAATATCTTTGAGGAGATCCTCTGGGTATAACACTGAAATTTGTTAGGCAACTGGACCTGTAATTTATGTAGATGAAAGGCTAAGCACAAGCACGTGCTTTCGTAGGCACCACTTTGTTGTGTATCGATTAATTGCCCAGGAGGATTCCTGCCTTCTAGACGCTGAATAAAGTCTTGGTCCCGTGAAAGTCAACTGGGAGTTTTGTTATGGACTTGCAGAGAGTTGGGATTTTAGAAAAACAGAAGTCAAAAGGATTGCTGGATGTAGGCTCATTTTCCAAAATCCATTTGTGATTTCAGCTTTCCAACTTGGTTTTAAATAAGAATGAATAAATTACTTGAAAAAATGCCTTTATAAGGAAGAAAATGAAAAGAGGTTTTGATTTTGAGCAAAATTAACTGACAGAGATACTTCTTTAAGCTACCGCCTTCTCCCTAACAAAAGCTGTCAACTCCCCAAAGACAAACTACTCTCTTAGACCTTAATGAACTTTTCTGTCAACAAAATAACTGTTGTTTTGAGATGAGCTGGGGAGAAAGAAAGAAAAAAAAAGGCATAGATCATGAAAAAAACCTTTGCTTTAGTTATTTTTCAAATCAGTTTATTTTAGAAGTAACCAATATTTTTGCCAATGTTTGTTTCTGTATTTCTTTGATAAGAGTTTGTGGGGATCTAAATCAGCAACGAGGGCAAATTTAAAAGCCCATTAAGGATTAACACTTCTGTATACAGAAAATAGGAAAAGTGTTAGGAGTAACACATCTAGAAAGAGTGGGATTTTAAAACTATCCCTGCATTTAAAAGCAGCGAGAGTATTTTAACCATCTCTGGAATCTGTAGCATTTCTAAGATCTGTTTATTAGCTGCCACAAGCACAGCACTTCTAAGAATGAATAAAACCATTTAAACATTTCCCAGGGCTCCTGAGACCGAGGTGTGTGCTTTGCATGTATATATAAAGCATAAATATGAATGTGTGTAAGCGTGTGGGAGGGAAGAACAATTTTCCCTTCTTCCTCTCAAGAGAATGCCTGAAATTTAATTGAGGTAAAATAAATGTTCTTATCAGAAGGCACAATGGACCTTCCCAGTTTTGTTTGTGGCAGAGTTCAGGAGCCCTCCCCACGACTTACTCTACCTTCCCCCACTTCAGATATTAACCTGGACATCATGCCTTCCAAACATTAAATGAGCTGCGCGATGTTTTATTACATTTCTCATGTGGCTCAGCTTAGTGTGGCTTTTAAGTGTTCCTCGCTGTGCCGTGCTTACGCAAGTTATTTTCTGCTGTGGATTGTTGATGCTGCAGCAGCAGATAGAGTGATGTGCCTTGAATTCCAATGAGGAGAAGGCGTTGGTTTATTTTGGGTTTTTGAGTACAGAGTGAGTATTTTGAAAATATTTGTAACTCAGATTTTTATTTTTTTTCTCTCTTTCAGGCTTTAAACAATTGATTTCTAAGGATTTAAGTGCTGCTGCGAAATAATTGCGTGTCTTTAGAAAGTAAAGTAATTTAAAATGTCATTATTTGTGAAGTGTGCTGCTTATGAAAATCTGCTTTAGCTAGTGACTTAAGATTTTTAAGTTCAGCGTGGACCTCCACAAAATGCAAATGAGCAAAGAGAAACCCTAGAGCATTGAAAAGCTAATTTTTACGCAGCTGAATTTTATGAAAGTGGACAAAAGCAGTGGGAAGAAAAATTGCCACCGAGAACCTGAATTGTAACTAAATTAGACTTTTTTTTTTTTTTCACTGTACTAAATTATTTCTGATCTTGTCCTGACAATTAGGGAAAATTTATAAGTGATGAGGTGAGCAATTGAAGTGATGTGTATATTTTCTCCAACTCCTTTAGGGGATTAAAACCTTTCAGTGTGTTCTATCCATCTGCTTATTTAGTGCTTGTATTATTGGAAGCAATCCTTTCCTCTTCCAGCAGTGATGCTTAGATCCCTAGTTCTTAAGGGTTGTGTATGAAACAGATTTTAAGGGATCCAGCCCTGATTAGAACAGTTAGCCTGTTAACGTCCTATGTATTTACAGTGGATTATTTGAAGGGAAGCAGGGGTTAAGTCAGCAGGTCTCTCGGCTTCCCCAGGGGTTAACCTGGCAGCCTGTTTGGCACACACGGGAGGGCTGACAGGTAGCAGGATTTGTCTAAGCAGTGTGCATGAGAGCCAACAAGGAAAACTGAATGCTCTGGATTAGTTTTGGATTATGTTGTCAGAGTGAAGCCTGACGGACAAACTGCAGAGGAATAAAATGCAATCTGTTTGGGGAAAGAGACAGCGTGCATAGCTTTCATTTTTCAAGAAATGACAAGAAAAATCATTAATAATTTGTAAATCCGTGTCCATTAACTTTTCTCTCTGTTATCCCAAGACAGTCTTTTTAACATGATTTTGCCACTGTTCTCTATCTGTTCTTTCTTGTGACAGATGGCAAGATAAATATAAAATTGTGATAGTACAGGACAAACCAAGGGGAAAAATATCTAGAAATCATAGCACCTGGAATTGCTTAATGTGGAATATTGGGGTAGGGAGGAGTTAATTTTTCTTTTTTTTTTACTCTTTTTGTGGTGAAAGATAAAGGTGAATATAATTTAAATACTTTTCCTCTTCTGTAGTTTCTTTCTTGTGATCATAATTTACTTCCAAATATCGGAAGCAGCACTTTATTTATTCTTTCCATTAAAGCAATTGCATTACCAATAGTACCAACACAATTCCCTTTTTTTCCTTCATCTGTTTGTTTCATCATTTTACCACTCAAGTACTTAATGTTTTACAAGAAGGGAAAAGCATTAAAAAAAACCCCCAAAACACAACCAAAAAACCAAACCACACAGCACCTTTCTTTTTTTTTTTTTTCCACCAGAAAGAATTGCATCATTTTTCATTGAAGTAGCGTTTGTCCTTGCATGTGTCACTTAGTTTGTTAACAATTACTTATTTGGCTATAGAAGAATAGTTCCTGCTCATGAACTGCGGTCAGTTTTAATCTTCAGCAGCTTATTTGGTGGGGGGAAGGCAGCAGGAAGGAGTGTTTCTACAATTACTCTTTTATAATAAAAAAAGGAACACGCTAAATGTGAGCTGGCAAATAAACTCTGCTTCAGGATCAAATAGAGACAGGGAAAGGTGGTAAAAAGGTATTGTGGACGTGATATTTGTTAGTCAAGTTTATACCGGATTTGTTCAGTTTCCACAATTTCTTTATTCTTCTTAAAATGCCCAAACAATTTTATGGTGTCCTTAAGAAAAGAAATAAATGATTTGTCAGTTACAGCTGTTTGGATTGTGTTGTTGAAGAGGTGTTAGCAGAGTAAAACAAGTTTTAAATATATTAGGACTGGAATTGTTACAGTACAGCCAAATAACTTGCAGGATAATATTTATGTGATGGGTTTTAATATGTTTTGCTGTTTATGAATTATCCAAATGTAGAATCGATGCATTTAGGTTGGAAGAGTACGGTAAATGTGGTCTGTGAATTAATCTTGGTCAGTTTATATCTGAATGCAGATTTTGTGGCTATTCAGAGTATCAAATTTGAGGTGAGTTTGGGTTCATTTTCAGTGAGCATATGAAATAATGTGCATTAAGTTTCTGTCTCCTAATCAGTGATATAAGAAAGATTTTGGTGCTGACATTCCCAGTCTTACTTTCTTTCCTTAAAATGTGCTATATCTGAAAGCATTCTTGCTAGCCATTTTGTTTACTCAATTATTCTTGAAAAGCAGGAGGAATGGCTGCAGCCAACTTCTGCTTACCAGTGTAGAGTTTGCTTTTGGCTATTAACTCAGCATTGGCTAAAAGTGATGCTGTATTTTCTCTTGCTGCAGTGAGCCCATCTGAACTAAGGCACTGGGGCATCTCTATTGAGTTATAAACACTGATTTGCAATTTGCCTTGTTTAATAAGGGAAAAACCAGAGGAATATTTTTGGCTGCATAACAAGCTCTTTATAGAAAGTTTCAGGAGAGTACCTCTTGGCTGAGGGAAGTGGAAAGAAGGAACTCCTGTACGGCTGCTCCCATGCCATGGTCTTAGACCCTGCATTTAAAATAGCAGAGTGGATGACATAACAGAATATCACTGTTTTAATATCAGATGCTATGTAAGTGTGTGTGCATGGGTACATCAGCTTACTCAGAAAATAATCTCGGGACATTTATTTTCCATATAATCTTTTAGAAGTATTATTTGGCTAGCTGGGAGTGTGAGTAAGCAAGTAGTAAAAATATTTCCTATAGAGTCAAATGTTTATGCCCATATCATCCTGACTGAGTCCCTGTACCTCATGTATGCTGTCAGATGACTCTCTAGATCTTTAGAAGTTCTTAATAAGAAACAACAGCACACAGAATGTCACATTTTAAAACATCAAATATTCTTTTAATATTAACTATGTGCTCCATTGCTTGTCTGACTCAGAGTGGCTGGATTTGCTCCTGGAAGTGCTGCTCCTGGTGCACTTCATTCTTGTTTTGCACCGAATGGGTAGAAGTCTTGTAAAAGCCATGTAATCCCTCTGAGCTTCTCTTTCCCCTTGGAGATAGTAATAGTATTTCACAGAAGTTTTAGAGGCTGAAAATAATGCTTTGGGATTTACTTTTTTTTTTTTTTTCTTCCTGGATAGAAGTTCAATGATTTAATTGTACCTAATTGTCAGCTCTTAGAACTGATGAAGCTTTTCAAAAGAAGTCCTTCCATCTCTAAAATTTCAATCCAGATGAAAATTTCAGTGCCATTATAAATCTTTGTTCTAGTTATGGCTCTTCATCAAGAAGTCTCCTGCAAAGTCTTTTTTCAACTATTTCAAAGTGACCAGGCGATTAGATCGAGAAAGCAATGCAATTTTCTTTGTCATCTTGAAGGTAAAAAGTAACTGGAGGGAGAGTGCTTGGAGTAGCAAAGCATATGTTTAAAAGGTGAACAAAAATTAAATAGTTTGCTATGGATTTATTTTCATTTTGTAACCCGTTTTCCACAATGAGGAATTATTTTTGTTGTGGGGACTTGTTGTTGTTGTGTGGTTTGGGTTTTTTGTTTGTTTGCTTTGTTTTTGCTGGGATTTTGGTTTGTTTTTTAATTTCTTGCATTCTTTTCACTAAGATAAGGTATTACAGGTTAAGATTTTTAAATAACATATTGTCAGCATTGTTTATATAGGAAAGAACTAAGATAATTCACTTGTTTATTAATCTGTTTCTGCGGGCATTCACAATATCCATATTCACAAGCTTAAGTATTTGAATTAGCAAATAGGTCTGGGACATTTTTCACCCTGCATGCTTCAAAAATAGCTTATAAACATCTCCATAATCTGTAGTTGTCAAGTGGTGATTTCATTTATTGCTGAACTAGAGTAAGAAGTCAGCGAATGTACAGGAGAATTGGGACTAAAGGTCAAAGAACACTGCAGAAATCTACAGGTGTAGACGCAGTATAAGTTATGTGAGGAATTTAATTAACAGTGATAGAGAGCAATATCTACTGGTGAAGGAGAGTCAAGACTTCAGTATCAGTCTAGAGAGAAAAGCTGTCAGCTGTATTAGCACAGCATTTCGCAGTATCTTTTGAATTAATCGGTCTCTTAAACTCTCCCAGGAAAGAACACCACATGAGCAGTGGCCAGCAGGAGCTGCCCCTTGCTGTAGTTTGTCCTTCCTGAAGACAGGTCTATTCCAGGCCTCTGTAACCTCTCAGAACTGATGGGAATCACATCACAGTTTGCTGGGGCTGCAAATCATTATTCCGTGGGAATAAAAACAAGAGAAATGCTGTTAATTCTGTTTACTTGGCTTTTAAACCTGTCCACTTTGGGCCAAGTCATCTGACCAAACTTGGATTAGTCATTCATTTCTTTGTCAAGAATTTATGGGAAGTGACAGAGTACAATAAAAAACTTCAGAATGCTCCTCCTCGTCACATTAGTAATGGCAACTTTAGGAAAACTTTAATATCCTGTTCCCTTTTTCATATAGGAAAAGTTAGACAATAACACATAGAAATAACTGAAGTAGTAAATTATCAATCAAATCTAATGGAAATAAATCCATAAAACTATTGCATATATCCCCCTCTTCTAGGGGAATAGAGGTCTGCATGACTTATTTATATGAAAGCATTTGTTAGATATGCCCACTAAAGAAACCTTCCAAGCTACTGAGAGAATATGACTTCAGTATTGTTAACTGCTTTAACAACTTGTGATACAAAGAGTAACTGGGGAAAAAAAAGTTTCCCCTTAGTTGCTTACTTGTATATCTTTTTTTTTTTTTTTCTGTAGTGAGAGGTTTAAATTGCACTGTTTGTTCCAAACCTCACCTCAAGAGAAAGACCTCTCCCAGCATTCAGGTCACACTGTCTTCAACTCAATCTCTTGCTGACTTGTAGTATGTCCTGTTAGGCAATTCGTAGGCAGAAGACCCTATTTCAGAACTAGAACCATAGTTCTGCTCTGTTGCAGGTTGCAAGAAAAGGCTTTTTTTATCCCTGTGTGCATATAATTTATCTTGTGATTAAATATTCTGGTTTGTTTAGCGATGCAGGCTCTGTCCTGATATTTCAAGCACTGATTTCTGGATGCTGTTTTGACCCAGATTATTATTGTTAGGGATATTGACTTTTACCAGCTGGTTACACTTGCACTGCTGCAGCGAGAGCTGATGCGTTGCCAGGGCTTTGGTAGAAATGGATCAGAGAAGAGCCCACATGAGCAGTGTGCTCTCCTGTGAAGCAGCACAGAGAGAAGTCTCCCCTCTCATGATATCTCTGTTAGATTCCATGGCCTAAGGTGAGAGATGAGTTTTTAGTATGGAACAACACACCCTTGTGCTTCATTGAAAAAAATCAAATAAAATCTTTCTTAAGCTGCCCACCGTAATCAAAAGCCAGAGACACTCGCTCTCTCAGTAGCCACCTCAGAATTTTGGTTGCAAAATTAGTGCAGAGAACCACAGTGGAAGTAGAAGAATATTTTGAGTGTATTGTGATGGTGCCACAGGTTCTGAGACCCTTATGTTGGAAGAGCTACAGCCTTAATGAGGCTGTGAGCTGAAAAGAGCCTAGCTCATCTTTGAGACCTTGGTGCTTTGCAAGGTGGTAAGTGAGAGATAGCCCAGTTTTATCTATGAAAGAGCAGATATGAAATTGTTAAGAGACAAAAATAGCACGAGCTAAAAGAATTGCTTGTTACAGAAGTGAGAGAGTTTCTGTCTCTCTCCTTCCTCTCTTTTTCTTTCCCCACATTTTTTCAAAAGAGAAGAGTGGTCACCAAAATACATCTCACAAGCTCACAAATTTTTCCGATTTGACTCTGAAAATAACCCCTTGGAACACAAGACTGAAACATCCCATCCAAATGCGTTACGGGAAGATCTCCACTGCTCACGCACAAATGATGCCACCAGGCTCTGCTGGGCTACAAATGGCAGCGCTTTGCTGCTTTTGAATCTTTCCACATCTAAATGTTGCATCTCCCAGATTGCTCAAATACATTTTCACCTTCATTATCCCATTAATGATACCAAATTCACAATGTGCTTCCTTCCAACCTTCCATTTTCTACATCTAAGCAGAAACTCACAGTATATATTTAGTTTATAGAAGTTTACAAGCTGTAGGAGTGCATGGATGATGCCTATCTCCTTCCTCCGTTTGCTTTGTGCTATTTCCCAGTACATGCAGGCCTGTGAGACTCTGAGTGAGAGGCAAGTGTTCCAGTATTACCTTTTTTTTTAATACGTAGCAGCCTTCCTGTATTTACAGGTCATTCAAACTCTCTACTTAAGCATTGACATCCAGTGCACAGGTTTGAGAGGGCTTGCAGGGTTAATTCTGTCATTACTGTGTTGACATGAGGCATGTTACAGCTTTCAGCTGAAAATGTTACTTGTAATCTTTTAATCCCAAATTAGGTCAACATTTTATCAAGTTAATCTAACATGAAGATTAATTAGGCTAGTTAACACGCGCACAGAGGTTATTTGTTTTGAGTCTACATTTAATCAAGGAGTTAGTCCTTAATACAATAGACAGCCTCCCCCCTGCCCCCTAACCCTAGCTACAGCTCATTCCATCATTTTGATACCGTGCACTGTTTAGGACATAAAATTAGCAAAAGGCCAAATTTAATTTCTTATTCAATCCACCCACAAGCCCAGCTGAGACAAAACCATTCCCTACCAGTATGAGATGGATTTCCAAAAATCATCTAGATTTACAAAATTAAATCTATCATAGATTTTACTCTTTTTTTTTTTCTTTTTAGGGGAAAAAAAAAAAAACATTAATATTAAGCTGCTCTGTAATTTGTTTTGAAATAATTCCATAGCTTTCCAAGAGAATTCTTCATGTAAGAATTATCAGCATTTGAAATGCTGTTTCCCAAAGCAAGATTGATGCTACCATTAAATCCATAAGGCTAACAAAACGTAGCAGGGCAGAAAAAACCCTGTCGACAGAAATGTGCCAGACAAAATGGACATTTTGTCAAGGGAGTTTTTCTGAGGTCTGTGGTGGCGTTTCTCTCCAAAGCAGGCTGCCTCAGCAGCTAACCCTGTGCCTGCCAGAGCACTCACCTGAGGCTAAGAACCCTCCTTCTCACTACGGTTACAGGGCCTGTTTTGCAGCAGGTTTTTGACTCAGTCTCTAAATCTCAGGTAAATTTTAGTAACCAGCAGGAAGGGAAGTATAAGGAAAAAGAACTTTGTACACTTTTTAGTGTATTTACCATTCTGAAAACTCTTTCCCAGCAGCGGAAAGCAGCTTTCAGTTTTGTGGGTGTATTTCTACAGGCAAGGAAAACTGTTCTTGATAATAGTGAAAGAAAGTAGTTTCTTCCTTAAGGCAGGATGTCTTTTAATGAGATATCTTAGTTCTACTAGGACCCTCGAAATTACCTGCTGCGGTCATTCTGTCTTTTCATTTTCTTTTTGTTACCTGCAAAACTTACCTCTTTTATGGTGCTTTGAAGAGTGAGAACAATGGCATGAGCAGAATGGACAAAAGAACTTGGCTGGATCCTTTCTTTGCCATTTTCATGCCTTATCCCTTCTAAAACATTCAGTATAGTTACTCTCAAATTAAATATCCAAAAAGAGGAGAGAGAAGACAGTTTGTATAGAGGGAGGTGGCATAAATCTGCTAACAGGGGTCATTAGACCGGACAAATGCCTTTCTCCCCTGAGTTTCCTAGATAAGGAGAACCTATCTAGTAGTTAAAAATTCCAAGAGTCATTCTGGATAGCATTACCGACCCCCCTGGGTGTTGCTGCAGAGTTCATGCCCTGTTTCATCAAATACTCAGTGACATTCACCAGGGGCCGTGCTAATTATAGGGATTTAGCAGACAATGTCTAAGAACATTTCATCACAAAATAGCGTATCTTTGTCTGCAAGTATTGGTTTGTTGATGTGCTAAGTTAGCAAAAAAACTGGAGCTAAAATGATTCTGCAGTTTGTTGGTGTGTCTTTACAGCAACATTAATCAACATATTGAAATGTTGAGATACCATCTCCCTCGCGTTTGGCACCAGCGATACTGTGCTGTGTTGTAATTACATGGAGGAGAAAGGCTCAAGGTAGCTTAAAAATGAATGGATTATACATTAATTCAATGTTTTCTAACCCTATTGTTTTAATGAGCTACACGGTTGATTCACTATGAAGCATTTTTCTTGGGCAAGAGTTAGACAACCCTTGTCTTTTCCTTATGCCAGACCTATTCAGTAGTCTCTTTGCTGAAGTCAGGGAGGAGGGGACGGTGTATAATGATGAGGGGAGAGTGTATAATGATAAGGGAAACAAAACAGATTCTCATTTTGCTTCCCTGCCATTTGAACTGTTGTTTGATTCTCAGAGAGCAAAGCTTGTGATTACAGAGTGAAGTCCTTTACTCAGGGCTAAGTGCAGAAAGGGACATAAGCAATGGTATGAGTTTGCTTTGCCAGAGTACAATCCAGAGGCTTTCCTTGCACGAGACACAGAGGCTGGCTACCTCAGAGAGCTGTCAAATAGCCAGTTTCTGAATGGTGAGCCGCCTGCTCCACTCGCCTCAGAAAGCTATGAAGAATAATGCATTTTATAACCCTCTGGGTAGAGAGGAGTTTAGTCCCAGAGGTCATACTGCCATTGGGGTTGAAGGCCTCGGTTGGAGGGAGGTATATGGCTCATTTATTTAAAACAAAAATAATAAATAAGATCAATAAATCAAATAAATAAATAAAGCACAACCCACCCGTTACATGAAAAAGTTTGGCAGTGATTTTGTGGTATCTCGCAGTGTTTGGGTCCCACTTTGGCCCAGTCACTGCATTACAGTGTATATTCCCATTTTAACTCTAGTTATAAAGGGAATAATTCCAGCAGAAAAGATGCATTGCCCGGCTCCCAGCAGCCTATAGCACGTGCTTCCTGTACTGACCAGAGAGCAGATGGACAGGAGGGTCAAACCAGTACCACGCTGATTCCAAGACTACCCCAAGTGGTGTGTTCTGCACAGAACGTGCTCCTGCACGTGATGGCTAAGCGTGCCAAAATTGTATTTTCCCCATCAGAGCCATAAGGGGATTTATCAAAGGGAGTTTATTAACATAATTCAAAGGATTCTGGGGATTATCCAAAGCCTAATCTAATTTTCTGTTTCCAGTATACTTCATGTAGTTAGCACATTGTGGAATAACTTGAAATTAACAGCCAGCCTCTCTCCCTGATATGCACATTTCTACTCATACATGAAATGTATTAATTTTTATATTTAGAGTAGTTATTATTGGTTTATCAAGCATTTCTTTATCAGTGACAGCTGCCAGCCAGGCTGGTCTCAGTTGCACAGACGTGGTACAGATGTTACAAAATGATCATACCTGCCTTTTAATGGGAGCAATCACAAACATTTACTCAGTTAACAAAAATTTTCAAGTGGACATAAGTGGACTTAAAATTAACTTCTGTTGAAAGCATATGGACATTCAAGGCTCCTGGAAATGAACTCAACTACTTCAGCACTTTAAGAGAATAATTTCTGGCTGACAAAAATCTGCCAGATATATGAATGATGCTAGAAATAGTTATGAGATAAATAGTCATAAATGAGGAAGCAGAAGACTTTGAATTGACAAATAGCTAGTGGGATAGCAGGAAAAATGGCACATAGCATAGAAATCACTGTTACTGAGTTTCAGGAATATTTGGCATTACTAGTAGACGTGTCATGACCATCAGGAGGTACTTGCTGTTTCCCCTTCGTCCCCCATCCTTTTCCTCACCTTTCTTCTTCCTGTTGTTGCCACCTTTTCTAGACTGAGGTTCATCTCCTCTGCCTTTTTATTTTTTTCTGACAACAGTTTGTAAGAGGCACGTTTGTCTCATGCTCTCCATTGTAGCACATTTGCAGAGCTACAAGGGCACAGGCAACACCGTTGTCCAGGAGATGAGTCTACGCTGGGGTGCACAAAGCATTTCAAGCCACTTTGGCACTGCCTGCATCCTAATTCCGTCTTCCCAAAAGGGTTTCAGGGAGAACAGTCCTTATGCCTTCCTCACTCTCCAAAGCAAAGGATCTGTGACTAGTTCTGGTCGCATAGTGAGGCAGGTAAGTGGGAAAAGGATTTGTGGTGGACAGGAAGGGAGAGCTTCTGGAACCAGCTCTCACTCTTCTGATTTCACTGAGGGCATAACCCGCAAACAGCATTTATTTACTTAGTGGTGTTTCATGGTGGCTGACCCATGCAAGTTCAAGTTATGTAACTGTATTGTTTCTTTAAATACCTCCTAAATTTTTATCCTTTTGATTAAATGTTTGGAAATACAAGATACTTAGTTCCATGACAACTGAGCTCCCCGCAGTATTTATTTCTCTAAGAATTTAGCCTGCTTTTCAAAACCTTCTTGCAATATCCTATTATTGCAATTTCTTTGCTTTTTAACTGCGGGGAAAATGCCTGCAGAGCATTTCCAGTGATCTCACCGAAAGCTGTCAAATAAATGCATTGGCAGATATGTTCATGTTTAATGGCTCCAGGAAGCGTTACTGACAATTTTAATCGGACACGTTTTTGCAGATGCTCTCAAACCCAGACTGTGCGAGGTCAGTTCACATATCACACCAAGTTTCACTTTCCACAGAGGTGGGGGTTTTTATTAAAAATAAAATCAACTCAAGTTTGCTCATTTGGAGATGTGAGAGCTTGGTACATGGTAATGTGGGGTTTTTAATGCAAAAGACAGGCATTTAAATACAGTGTAAGGCATTTAGACACAGTGAAAGACAGGCATTTAAATACAGTGAAAATACAATTCAAATACAGTGAGGTGAGGAATTAATTTCTGAATTATGCTGCTGAGAAGTCATTGTTATAGTTAATAAATCAGAGAGTGGTTTGAAGACATGCAGGTCTATATTATTTCTATTTCTAGCTAAAATATTTCAGTATTGTTGTCATCAGAGAACAGAGACTTTGATCAATTTTTAAGTCATTATGTTCCTACATTTCATGTGGGAAATGAGCATTGTATATTAAGTTTATTCCCAGAGATGACCATAAGCAGAACACTCATCTTGTCCTTATGAGAGTCCTAGGGAGACAGCACTCAGTTATACTCCTCCATCCATAGCCTGGTACACTACACTATGTGTAAAGGGAATGTATACAATTTTATGAATGAGATTTTTCTAAAGCTCTCAAGTTTAAAGGGGTCCAAAACAAGTATTTAGAAAGATAAGGAGAAGAAAAATTATATTTATATATTAAAAAATAATAATAATAAAAAAAAAAAGGATAATCTCAAAAGCTTTTTTCCTGTGGGTATTTGTAAAGGATAGAACCTTGTCAAAAGCTTATTACTGCACTCATCTGTAGGATGTAAAAGTGTTTTTTTTTCCAAACAAATTTATTGCTTCAGTATGCATTTGGTTAATGGGCTTCTGTGACATGGAAGTGCTGCAGGGACTCATTGTCTTCATCGCTTCCTGCTGTCCTTTAAGTCAATATTAGTTTATAGAGAAGTGCCACAGTACAATTAATTTGTCCTTCGAAGAATTCAGATTCATAAATCAGCCTCTTTCCCCCTCTCTTTCTCTCTTTTCCTACACGCTTCACGGTGAGGTAAACATTTGTGCCAGCCAAAACTCCCAGGCTTGAAAGGTCTAATTCAGAAAGGGCTTCCCAAACAGGCTTCTTATCTTAGGCATACAAAATTATCCAATCCTTTGCAAGTTTACTTTTTTCCATGTGCTATTCTTTTCTTTCCAGTTCATTCAGACTGTACTCCTTATCCTCATACTAATATATTTTATGGCTCTTGTTTGATATGGATGGATTTAATTTTTATTTAAAGCTCCTTCATTGTAGCTTCATTGTACTCAACTGAATGCAGACGATTTCTGCATTATTAACACTCAGATACATATTTCTCTGCCTCTCTATGACTTCCAGTAGTGGTCGTTAACTCTCTGTCTCTCCGAAATCCTTCCCCACATGTCAGAGAAGCTGGCAATCTCCTCTCCACAGGCTACTGTCTTCAGATCTTGTTAGTTCTTGGGAACCAGAGGGATACCCCAAGTGTTAGGATGTGAATGAAGTAGGCTACCAGCGAAGGTGACAGGTCAGAGATGTACACCTCATCAGTCACATCACACTTTAAGATCAGGGCATATATCAGGTCAGGTAACTCACTAGGTCAGGTTGGGGGGTGGAGGGGAATGGAGTCTCTTGAGGTTTATAAGGTAGAAAGGAGAAGAATGAAATGAAAGTGTCAAAGGAAAGGCTGGGAGAAAAAAGAACAGATGAATCTCAAAGGACAGGCGAAAGATCTTAAAACAGAAAGAAACCAAATTTCTCAGTACTTTTTCAGAAATCCTCGACTCCTTCACTGATCTCTACCTTCATCTGTAATCCCTTATTTGTCAGACTCCTTCAGCTCTCTCCCATGACTCCAGAGAAACTTGCATCCTGTCTGAAATCTGATTCTTATTCTGCAACAGTGGAAGCTAACGCTAAAAAGTCATGCTGTTACTACTTCTCCCCTACTTCATTGAAAAATGAAGTCGTTTTTTCATGTCTTTTATTCTTCCTGCCTCTTCTACCAAGCATGCAGAGAGTAGCAAGTAAGTCATAAGTAGTATACCACTGTGTTAAATGTCTAGGTTCCAGGCTTCTCAGGTTTGCTTTGCTCTGGTTTTGTTTTCTTTCACTGCTTTTTTTTTGGGGGGGATTAGGTTGCCAGCATTTCTGAGTGCAGAGATGTAAGTTATTCCAGTTCGAATCCACTTCTTGGGCTTTTCCTTATTTCCTGTGGAATAAATAGTAAGTGATAACAGCAGCAAGTATTTCTAATAGTAGGTGATACTGCATCCTGGTGAAAATACCTGATCAAACTTCCCACTCCAGCAAATAACTTTCTGATGTGTGCCTGTTATCCGCAGAGTGATTTTTGGCCTGGGATCCCATCTGCAGTGGAAGGGGAATAAAACCTCTCTCTAATAAAATAATTCCATGCTCATTATAGCAAGGATTCAAACCCCTTTGGGAAGAAGGAAAGCCAAATTCTAGTCCCTACATCTTTAACAAATGCTTTATCAACAGCTCTAGAGAAAACCCAGAGGCACAAGGATTCTGCTATGCAGGCATAAATAGAACTCATCCCATTTAGAAGCAGCCATTGCTACACAACCGGTACTGAAACCTTTGAAAGTTCTTTTATTTTTGTAAAGCCTTTGCACCCACAGTGGGAAGATTACACTTCAGTGATTGCTTGCAAAGGATGTGAACAACCAAAAGCCCCAAGCCAGATTAACTGCCAGTTAATCAGTTTCCTGTATGACAGTACTTAGGAAACTTAAATTTAGGTCTTCAAAGAGTTCTTGGAGACACTGCAAGGTGTGATGGTCAAACACAACAGCACCCTATTCACTGCCTCAAGCAAACAACTTCTGCTGTTCATAGAAACAGAGACTTGTTTAGGTTGGGAAAGACCCTTAAGATCATCCAGTCCAACTGACAACCTAACAGTGGCAAGTCCACCACTAAACTATATCCCTAAGTGCCACAACCACACATCTTTTGATTACCTCCAGGAGCGGTGGCTCCACCGCCTCCCTGGGCAGCCTGTTCCAGTGCCTGACAACCCTTTCAGTGAAGAAATTTTTCCTAATATGAAATTCATTGTTCCTAAACTCAGACCTCACATCGTTGAACATGGGCCTCTTTTCAGAAGTGCTGTGCTTGTAGCCTTGTGTCTTTTGCACTATTCCTGAAATAACAGAAATGGAGCGATGAGAATGGAGAGTATTACAATTCTAAATGTCAATACGGAAACTCAAACTCGTTTGCTATAAAAGAAAAAAAATATGTAACAGGGAAAATGTAAAAGGGAAAAAATTTCACAAGGTTCTCTTTACATTAGCTCTGCAAAAAATGTAGTCATTAAAAAAGAGAAACTTCTATTTGCTGACAATTTTTTCTTTGTAAATACAAAACCAGTTAATGGCCTTGTACCCCAGTTTTGTCAAAGTACCAAAATCCTAATTTTTTTATAATCTCTGTTCAAAGAGAATAGAAAATTGTAGGACATAGACCTCCATAAACCCATGTCTATATCCCCTTACATTGGTGTAAGCCCCTAAAACAAAGAAATGCACTCATAGTTACCAGAATGTTTCCTGCAGGTATTAACATTCATATATATCAAATGAGTAAAGTGTATATGAATTATGAGTGAGCACCAGTCCCACTGTCATTGTTTAATCCAGGTCTTAAGCTTCTGAGGGTAGAGAAATAGTCTCTCAAAGATTATTTCCATATCTGTCAGTCACCTACATGGATGACATTACAGGTGGTAAAATACGCTCTCCTGAGCACTTGGGGGAGAAGGAAAAGCAAAAAAGGGATTCCCATTAGAAAGTTAGCTAGTGAAACTTAAAACATTGCTTGCCAATTCCTGCAGAATAAGTTTGTGTACAGATGTTTTTACAGCAAAATAAAAATTATCTGCCAATTCACACTTATTTCATGGTAGCTTCTTTACAGATTCATTTTGTGAAATTCCAGTTACTCAGAGTACCATGTTTTATTTCAATTATCCTTAGAAAAGGAATGTGAGGGATCCAGAAATACTTCCCCAAAGTTAGATCTATGACGGAGGCAAAGAAGGAGTTGAAGCGAAAGAGGAAGGAGGGGGAAAAGATGTGCAAGGTGAAAGTGAGCGTGGAGCAAGCCATCAGGCTTAGCATTTAGGAGTAAGCAATGTGTGAGTAAACTTGCCACTGGGGCTGGCTGAAAGCTAGATAATTCTCTAGATAATGCTGCTGTTACTATTTGGTTTATTTTTTTCCTGATCTTAGATTTAAAAAACAGAATAACTAACCTTCTTTTTGCTTTTTCACAAAATGTAGTTCAAAAACCAATTAAAGTCATTTCTGGTTTTGGTCAATCTCGTTAAGCGCATCTCTCTCCGAGTCTTTGCAGTGCCCCTCTCTCCACATAGAAGTACTTGTTTTTTAAGTGTCAAAAATGTCTCAGTGGGAAGTTCTACAACCAGCATTCAGAATTTAATAACCTTCTTGTGCATTCATCACTCTCTCCAATATTTAAGACATTTTAGAAGTCAAATATAGGTGGGAAAATGTGTTGATCCACTCTATGCAACTGTGAAAGAAAACCACGCAGCTCCAGTAGACTTGTACTGGTTGCTAACAATGGTACCAGGGAAGTTAGTGCTGAAGTATCTGAGGTTGGAAGAGACAATTTGTTTACCCATGTTTAAAAGCTTAGGGTATCCCCCTGATTGATACAACGTTGTTTAAAAACTCAGTTCAAGGGGAATATCTGAGTAGCAGTTGTTAGCCTTGCTGGTGAGACACAGCACTGCAATTCCCGCAGCAAACGGGTCATTTTTTCCTAGCTACATGTTTTAGTCGAGCCACGATCAAACATCCTGATTATTTTTGGCAAAAGAATCTCTGAAGCTTATTGAACTACTCTGCAATATTACTTACTGTTTGGCTTCTTGGGGCTTTACACTGTTTCTACTCAGCTGGAAATACTTTCCAGGAATTTCACTGGAAGATTTTTACTGCCAGTTTAATCTCTACTTGTTTCCTTTTTCTTGTTTCTGTGTGATCTTATTTTCCACAATAGCTTTTTCTCATTTGTGTAACAGATACTCTATGGCCAATCAGAAGCACTGTGGTTGTCCCTTGTATCGGGATCTACTTGTCTCTTAGGGATGGATTTTAATGCCCTGTCTGGAACTAGATTTATGTTTAGAATTACTGCTTTATGAATTTGGCTGTATGATACCAGAGGAAAAATTATTTGGTCTACTTATACATAGCCCTACCTAATGCTTAATGATAAAAGCAAATACCTTCTCTTTTCCTTTTGCCACTCCTTTCCATTTTAAACCCACAATATTTGTTGGGTAGCTTTTTAGGGCAGATATTAACTATTTTCTTCTCTGATAATAGAAAGGAAAAACCTGAGCTTAATTCCCTAGTTGAGCTATGTTTGCAGTTTATTCCTAGCACCAAAATTAAAAACCTTTATTTATAACCTGGAGGAACTGCGGGTAGAATAAAGTTGGGTAGCTTATCATACTGTTTTGAGAGCAGACAGAATTTGGCGAAGAGCTCCCTGTGAGGCAGGTGGGGCAGGCTGCTATTTTGCAGCCTACCACATCAAAGTGTAGTGCCTTTCCTCTCTACTGTTAAAAGGATCTGATGGGAATTGGAGAATGATGGACAGTCTTCTTAATTCAGGCCTTTGAAAGTTAGATAGTCTCAATCTATGAATAAAAGAAGAATATTGTGACCATATGTCTCATCTGTCCCCTATTTGGCTTCACAATCATGCGATGGTACGTGTGCACACAGACTGCATTCACGTATCTGGGACTTGCCAGTGCTCATAAAGTGCTAACATTTGTCTTTCTCTAAAATGCCACATCTGAAGAGGCTGACTACAGCTTAACAATAACTTATTTACTTGTTTGTTCTTACTAAAAGTCTTGATGATTGCGAGTGAGGTACTTTTAGTCCTTTCAGAATGGATTTTTCTATCGTCTATATTTACTTTGCTGCAGCACTAGCCCATCACACTACTGAAACACATTCAATTACAACAGTGAATAATAATTTATCAAAGTTTCACTCCAAAATTAAATTAATAGTCAGATACAATCCCAAAGGTCAGGGAACAAAGTGAAGCAGACCACCTGGTCTGGCATGGGAGACATGATCTCTCAAGAAGAGACACTGAAGGTAGGAAAAAGATGTTCCTGAACTGATAGGATACAACATGCTGTTGTGATGTTTATGATGTAGATACTGCTAAGGCAGGAGATAAAAATGAGTCAAGTTCTGCAAACATGAGTTGGTGAATCTGGATAGATTTGTAAGGATACCAAAGAACCTGAACACAGTCCAAGTTTGAGACAGTTTCTGTGAAATTTACAGCATCTGCTGGGCTTGGTGCAAATCCAAAGACTGAGCTTGATTCTAGTCTGGTGCCCATTTCATGAACAAAATGAGATGGGATCGACAACAGAAATCTGACTTGGAGTGGAAAAGGGTATCTTCTGCCATTCATCTCTACGTGCTGCACCAGAGCTGAGCAGATACCCAGGACTGTGTTCCACCTTTACGACTTCAGTTGTGCAACCACCACCAAGGAACTGACACTTCCTTACAAACCTTTCTAGCTTTCCAGTTACTGCATGAACCTTGCAACACAAAGTTCAGCCTGCCTGACCTTACAAGCCACATACCAAATCTTCATAGGGCTGAGCTGTATCTGAGTGAGTGGCCAATGGTTATGGGTACCCCACAGACCATTTCACATGGGCCACGCTTGGGAACTTGGATGAGCCCCAGCCTGACCCAGTGATAGTAGTGTCTGATGGCTTGTTGCTTCCTCCTGCCAGTGACAAATTGTTCTGCTGCCTCTCTTTGCTGATGACATGTTCTTGTCTCAGCACAAATGTTACAACTGAATTGCCTGCAAGCCAGATGCAGCTTGAGAGCTACAGGTTGGCCACCTCTGTTCTATGAAAGATGAGGAAGTCTTCTATTACTAATGGAAGTGCTTTTCACTGGGTGGAAAAGCAGTTTCACTTCTGCTGAGAATGCAAATGTGAAGCTTCCCCTTCAGGGAAAGTAGAATTGTCAACATTTTCCTTGACTAGAGACACTCGAGTAGTTTTGTGTCAATAATGGCCTAATATATTATATGTGAAGCATAATGACATGGCATAATAATATATATATGTAAATGATACTGTATGTTCATATATTGCTCTAGTATGTATGGGTTATGCTAGATATATGACTTATGAAAAATGTACAGGTTGTAGTGAAAACACATATTCTAACTGAAAAAATACTACTAAAAAGGTTAGCTGTCCCTGGCTAGAATTTGCAATGTATTTGCAGTCTGTAGCCATCCATGATTTTCTTTACTTTGCTCTGGCTCCTGTATCCTAATGAGAAAAGTGAAAAAGACATTGTCTCTTAAATGTTAACACAAATACATGTTGGCTTCAATAGAAAAGAGGACAGGAAAGAGAGGAAATTCTTGCACTATTTCTTTTTTTTTTTTTTTTTCCTTTTGCACTATTTCTTCTTCTTTCTTTTACTTTCCTTCAACTTCTCTCAATCATTAATTCTTCCACTCCTCAAAGAAATTTTGTCACATAGCTACTACCAACTTGTCTGTCAGTAGCAGGGGTTGACTTTCACCTGCTTGCAGTTCCCCAAGCAAATGGAATATGAAGCTATCTCACGACTTAAGGGGAGGGAAGGGATGGATGATGGATCACTCACAAGCTATATTTTGCTAAATAAAAATTTTCTAGAAGAAACATATCTTCTTAAAGTACACCTACCATTCCACTGAAATCATAGAATCACAGAATGGTAGGGGTTGGAAGGGACCTTGAAAGATCATCCTGTCCAACCCCCCTGCCAGAGCAGGATCACCCAGACCAGATCACACAGGAATGTGTCCAGGCGGGTTTTGAGTATCTCCAGAGAAGGAGACTCCACAAACCCGCCTGGGCAGCCTCTTCCAGGCTCTGTCGCCCTCACAGTGAAAAAGTTTTTCCTTATGTTTACTGTAAACCTCTTGTGTTCCAACTTACTCCCATTGCCTCTTGTCCTAACATTGGATGAGATTGAGAAGGGCCTGGCTCCATCCTCCTGACACTCACCCTTGACATATTTATAAACCTGAATGAGGACCCCCCTCAGTCTCCTCCAGGCTAAAGAGACCCAGCTCCCTCAGCCTCTCCTCATAAGGGAGATGCTCCACTCCTTTAATAACCATGGTGCCCTTGCGCTGGACTCTCTCCAGTAGCTCTCTGTCCTTCTTCAACTGGGGTGCCGAGAACTGGACACAGCTGTGCTGCTAAATATCAATTCCATACAGAGCTCTGAGACAATCTATTCCCTACTAATACGAAATTCTTTCTGGCAAATTTGTATTTGAAGGCAGGGGTGTGGAGAGGCCTCTTTTTTTTCTCGGAGAAAAGTATTTTCCAAGTAATGTTACATTTTTAGTCTTCATGATGGTTATAAATAAGCTTTCCTACAGGAATCTCTTCTGTAGTGTTGGGTTGGTTTTTTTTCCAATGCTGTTTTTGCCACGTTTCTCAATTCTATTTAATAACAGCAGGAATAATAAATACATGCTTGGAAGGTCAAAGGCAAAGGGGAGAACAGAGGGTACTAGGAAACCATTCAAAATTGATTAGGAAGATGAAGGAATTTAACACATTGTAGATAAACTCTATAAAAAGAAATAGTAGCTATAAGAAGAGTTCAAAATGGCAACAGATATAGTCTGCAAACACAGACTGGAAGATAAGATGGTGTCTGTGATACCGTGATAATAGAACACATATTGTGTAATGCTTAGGGCTAAGTTTTATCCAGGTCATCCTTCACCTTCATATACCTGTCTACCTTTAAAGGAGAATAGTTATAGATGGATAGATAAATAGGTGCATATGCACAGACATGAAAAAGCACATTTTTTTAATGCATATATATGAAATAGAAACATATCACTAATTGTATATTTAGGTCCAACAAGGAAAAAAAAAAATCACTTTCCAGTCTCTCTCACACACACACACACACACACAATGTCTCCTCTGCAATTTGCAGTGTATTCACAAGCTATTGCTAGATACAGTTTTATTTACATGAATGAATACTATTTCCAAAGAGAAAAAATGAAATAAATTTTTTGCTGTATCCAGGAATAAAGAAGTGGGCATAGCCTTCTTTAAATAGCATTGATAGCAATTTCAACACGGAGTTCAAAGGTGAAATAGTTTTATGTACATTGGATCTTAGAGTTATTAAAGACTGTAAAACTAAAATTCAGAGGCTGATTTTTTGAAGTAGAAAGGAACTGCATTTGATTTGATTTAGATGTCTGTAAAGCCCACCATAGCCACATCTGTCTGGGGAATTGAATCTGAAATATTTTCATTACTAATCTAGTGTTGGTGGAAATGTTTTATGATTTTGGCATGCCTACTATCAGATTAAAAAGCAACAAGATAGTAACAAGAATGGGTTTATTATTCTTCTCTATTTCACTGCCTGTTTGTAAGTGTCTCTGCAACATTAATTAATAGTGTAACTGTTCTATTAATATCATGGTGGTGTTAATTGGGTAACCAAAAATGTCTGTCTCATTTTAAAAGCTTTCTTATAATCAATGTGAGGCCAAATTTCCAGCTGTTGTGCTCACAGATACTTTGAGGCACAAAATTGAAAGTGCAGAATGTGAAATCCTTCTATTAGATTAAATAATCAGCATTGATCTGAAATAAAATGTCTGGTTTAATATACACATAAGTTGTATATCTGGCAGCAGATCTTGTAAAGAGCATAAAATTTGTCTGACCAAAGATCCTCTCTTATCAGAACAGCAACTGGGATCTAGATAGGACAGTGGATGTTTAGTGCTGGTCACTTCTATGTTTTACCAGCCTGTCTGTTGGTACTCCCACAGTGACAGTTTCCCAGAAGCAGGGTTGTTCCAGACTGTCAAGCATTCACTCCTTTATTGTACATAAAGCAGAGGTTCTTTTGCCAGCAAATTATGGTAAAAAAAAGAGAGAAAACATGGAGATGCTCTCACCTAATCAAATAGAGTGGACATACCTGCAGTGTATGCAGCCTTTGCAAGATTTAGCATGTGAGCTCTGTGTTTCTCATGGAAACGTGGCAAATTCCCTCTCATTCTCTTACTCCCCTTTCTTTTTTCCATACTTGCCTACTGTATATGCCATATCCCATTTCAGAACACCAGGGAGTGACTTCAGACATTTCTCAGGGATTATCGCACTTCATGGGCAGCGATACATCCAAGGCATCTAAAAACGCCCCAGAACTGCTTTGCTTGGAGTATCTTACTGCAAAAATGGGGCTACCAGTACTCTGTCCTGCTTCCTACCTGCTGAAATAAGCAGATATTGAAGAGGCAAGATAAGTGGTTTTTCCTGTTCAGAGCAGAGAATCAAAGCAGCACACACTACCTCAAAAAATAACTGAATCTGATTTATGGGCCTGTTCAGTTTCTCTGAGTTCCTGTTGACTAATGGAGGCGAAGATCCATCTGCACTTCAGTGTACAGTGTATTCTTTCAGTGACCAGCCATCACAAACTAGCTATAGTTTGCTGGTTTGTTCTAGACTATAGTTGCTGTAAAAAAAAAAAAAAAGAAAAGTAATACAAATCTCCATTTTTACCTGTCTTCAAAGACAATAAACAATTGAGGTTTGGGTCACTTCCATTTATCAGAAGTCCAGTGTAGTAGAAAAGATTTCCTCTCCTGAGTTATTTTCCTGAGATTTATTGAAAGAGACTCGAAACACCAGGATGTACTTCAGAGGTTACTTCTCTAATCAGTGAACCAGGCTGACTCCAGATGGAGATGAGATGTGGCATGTTGCCTAGACAAGATCTACAGCCTTCTCTGGGCTGTTCCCAGCGTGGGCAATCGCCAACCAGAGCCTCCCCTTGACAGCTTTGCATCCCAATGGTTAGTCTGAGTTAACTCCTCTACTTAAATTTGGATATGTTGCTTAATGTGTTTGTTAATTATTATCTCAAACTGTAAAAACAAGGTTACAAGTTCTGTTATATCCTCTATCTGCAAAGTGATGGGCTTGTGTGAATGTAAATGAGTGCAGAATTTGGCCCTAAATCAAGAAAGTTTCTTAACTTTGTAGATCTATCAGGAAAAGGTTTCTATATTTTCTCTGTTTGTGCAATGTCCAGTGCAGTGAGGGCCCTTTTCCTTAAGGCAGTGTCTTAATAGAAATATTAAATAGCAATAAAAGTAAAAAGACTTTAAGAAAGGTGTGTAACCCAGTACAAGAAAACGATCTGCTTGAAAGCATTTGGTCACTTGCAGCCAAGTGCCTTGACTTCTGTAAATATAATGGAAAATGCAGCTTTTGGGGGGTTACTCCCTTAGCTGTTGTACTCCATTGGCCTTTTCTCACCTTAATTCCATCCCTCTCCTACTATAAATCAAATCTTCTTCCTCAGGCAACATCTTTGACTTATAAAGTCAACTCATGCCACAGGCTTTGTATAGCTTATGCCATACAGGCCTCTCACAAACTCCAGAGATATGCTGAAGATACAGTAAAGTAAAAATATATTCCTGCTTAACATGCACGTGAAGATAAGAAGGCAGGTTTTCACCCTCCATCATGTTTTTATGAAGTGACATTGGCCTTTTCTTACATCTCTTTCTTTTGCATTTCAAAACTATCCAGGAATTTTTAAGACACTGGGACAATATTTAGGTTTTGTGAGTATATTTGGAGTGCCAGCCCTCTCCTTCAACATCATCAGTAAACACCAACATTCATGCAAGAATTTGGGAGGGGGCTGGCATATTCTTTTACAGTCTTATTGGTTCTTCTGACTGCTGTACAAAACTGCACCATAGTATACGTGGGAACTCTTTCAGAAGCAGGGTGGCCCACCTGGACCCGCCCTGAAGTGCTGTGCAGTGGAGACAAGAACCTATCTTGCTAGGGTTGAGAGGCCACCATGAGAGGTCAGTGTCATTCCAGAGTGGTGCGCAGATGCTGCCTTCAGGCAAGCCAGTAAGGCACTGGGAGCACCCCAGCAGCCAGGCCGTTCTCTTGGCAGCCTTTGTGTCTTAGCTCCAGGGAGAGCTGAAGTATGTCTGGTATAGGCCAGTAATGGATAAAAAGCATGTGAACTTCAGCGATTGGTCTGCTGCGTGATGTCCCGGGGCAAAGATGAGCAAGGAGAGCTTTAGAAAACAAAAGGGAAGAGGAAAAAAAAAAAAGACAAATTGAGCCAAGTGGGGTCTGTACGTTGGTCTTGTATTTTTACTGGCAGAAATGCTGCTATAGTCTAGTGCAAAGCTTCAGACTTCTCAATTTACTGTGAAGGAGTCTTGGATTGAGCTATCAAAATGCAGTTTTAAAAATCTCAGGAGATTCAGAATATGGAAATTCTTATGGCATATAGTAGACAACCCCCAGGATTGTTCTAAAACTTTGGGGTCTCATAAACAGACTGTGAATATTCGTACTCCACTTTAAGCCTTCATGTGAGATACGGGACATGACTTTTCTGTGTATCTGTCTAAATTCTCATTCTGCTTCTGTGATTTCAGTATCACGTGATCTCTACAGTTATTAGTAAGCTCATGTTTTTGTGTTACCATAAATTCCCCTTTTTGTCATAGTGAGTTCCTTGTATGGAAAGCATTTTTATTATTTCTTTAGGAGAAGAAAGAGGGCTGCTAAGAAGAAGTAACTTTTTTTGTGTAACAATCAGGAAGTACTTGGCAAATTTGTTTAATTTTTTCAATTTCATTAAGTGGAAAGTAGGTAGGAATCAAGAAGAAAACCTCTTTTGGCCTTAAGGAGTATATAAAATTATGGTGGGATGAGTACATAAATAGATATGTGCAGTAGAAATCAGAAGTATTTGTTACTGTTAAAAGTACTGAACAAGAAACGATCCAACTCTGTGTTTGGACTCTGTTAAGACTAAGGGATTTTTTTTTTTTTCCATATTATTCTTTAAAAAAAGAAACCCAAACATGATATCATTTTCTTTCAGTTTCACAAAGCATAATTATTTTAAAAGACCCGAACTACAAAATTAGACTAAATCAAAAAATATTATTACAACCCAACAGCCAAATAACCATCTCACACACACACCTATTCCCCCCAGTTCCATTTCAGCCAGGGGAAATAGAATGGTGTGGCATCGGTTCTTGATCTGCCAAGGTCAGGCATCTCAACAGTAGGTAAACCCCATACTTTCCCAAGGAAAGACAATCTCTTAATTGCTAGTGGAGACTGGTGACATCTGAAAGTGGATAGGCACAACTGTCACGGGTCCAAGACCAGAGCCAGTTCAGAGCATCTGGTAAAGATCACCGAGTGTTAAACTCTCATCTGCCAGTGACGCGGAGCCGTCTGCTCACTGGGAGCCTCTGCAGCCAGTTCCACAAACAAATGTGGGGTTTAGGGCTGCTCATTGGGCAGCTACTTCACAAACTCCATTCTCTGTCTTCAGCTTAAGCACGGGATCAGACGTTCCGGGGGATAGCTGGTTATTCTGAAGCACTGGTATTTTTGCTCTTACAGAATTCAGGTATTACTTGGACTTCGGGCTTTTCTCTCTACATATACACCTATATTATTCAGCTGCATGCAAAGATCTTCTGGTTTGTGTATCTGTAAATTACAAGGGTAGTGTTGAAGTAACTGTGTATTTATATAATAAAAGTTCTCCCAGTGTTGCAATAACAGAATAATCAGAGCCCTTGGAAGGACTGACAAGAAAAATTACGAAGCTATGGAAAACATCCTTTATAGTTTTAGTTTTTTGAAAAACTCAAGTTAGTAAAGCAGGGTATGGATGCTGCTGATTGTAACCACTTTGAAAAGGAGTTTCTTACATGTGAAGCAGGTCAGGAAATTCATAGCTTAATAATATACCCTGTATTGTTTGTGTGAATGGGTTTGGCCAATATTCTTCCTGCTCTCAGAATCTGTGTTCATGTTGGTTATTTCTAGTTAACAGAACCCCATAATTCACAGTCATTAAAATCTAGTACCTTGTTCACGTTTGTTCTCCTTCTGATATAATATCCAGCCCCTCTGATGCTGCTTAGCAAACTGATGCCAAGTGGAAAATGAGGCCTTAAAGTTGTGTACCAACATTTATATCCAGTCATAGGTAATAGCTGCTCAAAATACCCCATTGCAACACCCTCCTTAGCGAGAAGCGAGGTGCAAGCACCCAAACAGAGTGTGCTGGAAAATAACCCCACTCATACGTAAAGCTTTTGTCAGAGTTTCTGCTGAAGGTCTTGTTAGACTGCCTACTAATTAATATACCAGGGCAGGGTTTCAGCAATTAAACATTTGAAGAGAAGACTCCAGGTACTGTGCAGGTTCTTGTGCTGCCGTTCTCCCGATGGCTGGCTGTGCCCACAGAAGCAGGTGGGAGCTGGGCAGCTGCTGTCCTCCCTTCAGCTTCTGGTGTTCCCTTTTGGTGGCATAAACTTGGGTGCTGGAGTGAGTGCAGAGGAGGCAGTGAAGCTGGTGAAGGGCCTGGAGAAGAAATCTTACGAAGAGCAATTGAAGGAGCTGGGACTGTTTAGTTTGAGGAAGAGGAGGCTGAGGGGAGGCCTCCTCACTCTCTCCAGCTGCCTGGCAGGACAGTGGAGAGAGGCTGGTGC
>JANIJG010011542.1:18541-50673 GCA_024611175.1 Megaceryle torquata | reverse complement strand
CCTGGAGGGGTTTAAGGCTCCTTTAGATGTGGTGCTGGGGGAGATGGTTTAGGGCTGGACTGTGTAGAGCAGGGTTAGTGGTTGGGCTCGGTGATCCCAAGGTTCCTTTCCAACCTGAAGGGTTCTGTGATTCTATGACATGAACGGGAGAGAATCTAGTGTTACTCTCAGCTCAGACTGAGGAGACTTACCAGGCTGAGGCCAAACACTGACATTTACTGAGTCATGGACAGAATGAAATGTAACGGTGCAAGATATAGTTAAGGCAAGGGCACAGCTTTGCCTCCTGTGCTCATATGACCCGTCCTGCTTAATTCAGCCACTAAGAGGAAGGCTGCCTGCCACTTACTGCCACTGCCCCCTGCCCTCACGCTCTGCTTGCACCCTTTGCTCACACGCAGACATCTGCTCACTCCTGAAGATCTTCTGTGCTGCAGGGGTCAGGTGAGGTGGAGAGGAGGAGGACTAGGAATTGAGCTGCTGCTTGGTGTAAAAGTGCAGACAAAGTCCTGTGAAGCAGAGAAGGGTTTGGGAAAGCTGGCAGAGTGGCAAGCTGAAGAGAGAGCTTCTTCTCTAAGCAGATCGTGTCTAACAGAAGCTGGTTTTGGCCTTGATTTTTAGAAGCTAAAAGCTGCTTGGAGTTGAACTCGCATTGAAGCTGCTTACTGGAAAGCTGAAAGGCCCCATATAATCCTTTTGTTGCTTTACCGGGTTGTTCTGGGAAAACAATGGCTTAATGTGTTGTGTGGAGATCAGCTTTGGCAGTATTATGATAATGCAGGTCCGGGGGCAGATACCAGCTGAGGCAAAAATGTTGCATAGGAAAAGTTAGCTCATAACACAGTCCCACATAGTAAGTTTTGTAGTTAGATTTATATGCTGAGAAATCAAGTAATCACTGCAAGTGTCTCCAAAGCTTGGATTTAACTGGATCATATCAACAGAGGGAGAAAAAACAGAAACAGCTTTCTGAAGCTGGAAAAAACAGGACAGGACAGGGCAGGAGTACAGTACAGGAAGAAATTATGTGTGGTGCACATGGCATCTGATTTCAATATGATGACTTTTTCCACCCTCTTTGAAAATATATCTGGAGCATGCCATTTGTTTTAATGTCCATGGATTGCTTGATTATTAAATTAAACACGACCCCTCTGTTCCTATCAACTTAAAAAAGAACTGCTGCTTTTGTAACTTTATAGATGGGTTTGTCGAGTAGATTTATAACCCATTTATTCAAATAATTGAATTATTGGAATTATTATCTTCAAAAGTTATTCCAACTACTCTGGCACCTTGCACTGGCTTTGCACGTTTGCTGTGTAATTTAAGTGAAGAGTTTGAAGACGATTGTTTCTTTTTCTCACTCTGACAGACAGCCTTTCTGTCCTTACCCCTATCTGTTTCTCCCCTGGTATTCTGGCTGCCAGTTTTAGTTCCTTGGACAGCTCTGCGGTCTTTGAAGTCAGAAGAAGAATGTATCTTTCCACATGATCAATAGGCACTTGGCCACCAAGTCTCCACAACACTATTTTTAAAAACAATTACAGAAGTTTCCTCTGAGAGAGAGGACAATAAATTCTTGAATGGCTAGGCATTCATCAGATGAGGCTGAGATAAGCAGATAAAATAGAGAGGCTGGATCAAACTGCTACAGCATCAAATTTTTATGCTTTTAGTTCAAAATTTTTTTTTGCTAGATGAGTTAACACTTGGCCCATTTGTACTGTGTATTAAGGTTTGTGGGTTTTTTTTTTTTATTGCTATTAGTTGAACATACTCTTCTTTTTCTCAACTGTTAATAGCAAGTAGTGAAATGCCAACATCTCCCCTTACATTTTAGCCTTTAAAGATGTATATTGCAACTGAGGCTGGCATGCAGCAGTTAAGCAGACCCCTCTTGTCCAGGGCAATGCCATGGCTGTGACGGCCAAGGATCCCTGGGCTCAGTTTACCAGCCTAGATCAAACACTAATAGTCAAGAGGTTTAAGGAACTAAGAGAGAAATGCAAACTGGAAGGAGAAGGAGAGGAAGCGGAAGAAAATTGAAGATGGGAGCCCATATAAAAAGAATTCTCTGATTTGTCTGAGATTCAGAGCACAGACAGAGCTGGCAGTGAAGGTCTGGCTGATGGACAAATTAGAAAAAAAAAAATCTGGAAATGCTGTTTCAGTGACTGTGCATGGAAGGCAGTAGAGAGGGAAAGGGTTGTTTATGTCTACTAAAAACTTACCCCAATCGATAGTGTTCTTTTCCTGCTGTGAGTACAGGTGGTGATGCACCAAAAATGCAGATAGATGAGTTACAACTGTGGCCTGTCCTTTCAGGGAAGGCTACAGATGGACAAATTTGCTACAGGGATATGTAATGCAGCTCTGATCTGCTTGAAAGCCCCCAAGATTGTGTGTTGCATACACTCAATACACGTCCTTTGTTTTGTGAATAGCATTTGTTTGATAAAAGTGCATTATTCACAAAGTAGCTTTTTTTGATTTTAGGTAATTCTAATTTTTTTTTTTTTTAATTAATGCAGGCTGAAGATTTCAGATCCTCATACTCTCACAAATAAAACATTAAGCAGTTTTTAGTGGAACTAGTTTGTAGAAATAAGGGGCCTAGTCATGAATTACTAATAGGCAGAATAAGGCAACTGTAAGGACTATCAAAATGCATAGATATTTCTAATGATGAGCAAGCACCAGGGATATGTGGGATAAGGGAATATAGAAAGAACAAATATGGTAGTCCACCTGAGAAAAGGAAAGAAATAGGAATAGAATAGAACACTTTCAATCAGAAGGGACCTACAAGGATCATCTAGTCCAACTGCCTGACCAATTCAGGGCTGACCAAACATTAAAGCACATTATTAAGGTCATTGTCCAAATGCCTCTTAAATGCTGATAGGCTTGGAGCATCTACCACATCTCTAGGAAGCCTGTTCCAGTGTTTGACCACTTTCTCAGTAAATAAATGCTTCCTAACATCCAGTTTACACCTCCCCTGGTGTGCAGCTTTGAGCCATTCCCATGAGTGCTGCCACTGGACACCAGGCAGAAGAGATCAACACCTCCCTCTCCACTTCCCCTCCCTGGGAAGCTGTAGAGAGCACTGAGGTCACCCCTCAGCCTCCTTTTCTCCAACCTAGGCAAGCCCAAAGTCCTTAGCAGCTCCTTGCAGGACCTGCCTTCCAGCCCTTTCACCATCTTTGCTGCTCTCCTCTGGATGCATTCAAGGACCTTCTCATTCTTCTTAAATTGTTGGGCCCAGAACTGCACATGATGCTTAAGCTGAGGCCCCAGCAATGCTGAATACAGGGGGATAATGATCTCTTTTGACTCTCTGGTTACACTGTGTTTGGTGCACCCCAACAACATAGATGCTGTCTCTTAATTAAGTCTCCCTGCCTGCAGTCAGAGATCCCTGTAAACCAACGAGGCTGAGCAGCTGGACTGAGATCCTCTCCTAAATGTAAGGAGCTGGAGATCAGAGTTTTAGCAAATGGCCACTATCAAATGATCCAAAGCTTGATTTTTTAAATGTGAAGGTGTCTTTATCCTTAGAAATAAGTCTTTTATAAATCTGCTCCTTCCAGGGCCTGTATGAAAACCAGGAATGTGCAAGAATGGGGGTTTTCAGCATATTGAATTATACAAAATATACAGAGTTCAGAAACTGAAAACAAGCCCAACTGTTGTCAGGCTTTAAACATTATCTCAGATGTGTTTGGAATTTGAGGGGTGGGAAGGGAAGGTTTCGACTCATTAATTTTAATCCATGTCAATTGAATATCTTTTGCTTACGCTGTGCACATTGTTACTCTGTTAATTAAACTCCCCCTGTATTTTTATTTCCTACACACTATAGCATTGGGTATTTAGCTTTTAACCATTTGTGTTGAAAGAACTTCAGTTATCTATGTGAGGAGGAGTTATACGTGCTCCCCAAAAAGCCCAGCAAAAGAAACAGTGAAAAGCATGAAAATCAAACTAAAACAAATGGCAACGAATTTCCAGTCCCTGACAGTATTTTCCATGAGCCCTTGTTACTCCTGTTTGAGAAATGTTCATCTAGAGGGAAGTCCTTAAGGCAAATGCTGCCATCTAGAGAGAAACAGAATGAAAGCACACGATTTACTTAGTGATCTGATTCTTATTTCCAGGAAGCCCCGGGAAACCTGAAGAAGAGTTCAGGGAGTGGACTGCGGTGTCAGAGATGGGCACCATCGGGATGCTCTTCCAGCAGCAGTTGACTGAAGAGAGTCAGGTAATTTCCACACACATTGAACAAAAAAAAAAAAACCCCACTGAGAAAAATCCTGGCAAAGAGCTTTGAGTGTGTAGCAAAGATACCAAGTGCCTCTTCTCAGCCAGTTAAAATTACTTCATGTTGCACATTTTTTCCTTAGCATTTTTTTTTTTTCTGAGAAAAGTTTTTACTCTGCATTGGCCTTGTTTAAAGGGAGAAATGCAAAAGAAGCTTGCATTATTTGCTATTTATTGCTCATCCGCCTCCTTTTTTTCATGTCACAAAGCCTCTCTGTTTACTATTCAGCTGGTTTTGAGTATTAGGATTGCAAAATTCAAATAGAATGACAAACACAAAGAAACTACTGAAAATACCTGAAAGACAAGAAAGAAAAGTGGGGATTTACCTTTTCTCAGTATATTCTGTGTGCAGCTATATAAACATCCCAGCCTGTTCAAAGACTGAGCTATGCATGTTAAGCCTGAATGGCAAAAATGAATTCTTGTAGGTACTTTCAAAACTCTGCTAGCAATGGCATTTCTCTGGGTGTAATGAAGATGACTCATTATGAACTAGTGACTTAGAAAAGCCTGCAAATAACACTACACATGCTGAACCTTGTTATGCTCATTTATTTCACTGAAATTATTTGTCCAGAGATAACCATGAGTGACTCAGAGTTCCAGTTTGAAATGCTCAAATGAATAAGCACGGGAAGAATAAATGTGGGGGGTTTTTTCACAGTGAAGTATATTTCTGTGTGGGCGTGTAAAACAGTGTAATGAGCTGGCAGGTTCTCTCTGGGGTGCATTTTTAATGACCAGTTTTCTTTAATGTGGTGTGTTGTTAATGGTGAACCTTGTGTTCTTGATAATGATGTAGACAGGCAGCATGTGAGAAGGAAAACACGGCAGCTTCTGTGTCTGTCCTCTGAAGTACCCGAATAACATTTGCAGCCTGAGACTTTAAGGATTTCTTAGCTGCTTCTCCCTAAGTGTTGTCCTGCAAGTGGAAGGGAAGTATGGGAGAACCCTGTTTTTCTTCCAGTATATACCCATTTGCAGAGAAGTGTGCTTGCAGGGTGGCTGAGTTTGTATTTTCATCTGAAAACCGTGGAGGGGCTGGAGGCACTGTCAAGAACTAATAATAATTTCTGTATTTTATGTATGTTTATTGCAGCAGGTTCTCCCCGACTTAGGAATCTGCTGAGATTGAGGGAAAGATATTTACTTCTTATGCAAACTAAAAATGTAGAGATCTTCAGAGATCAATGAACTCTAAGAAAATAATTTTCCAAAGCAATACTGGTTTTAAATATTAGTTGATAAGTGGAACATTCTCCTAACGGTTGTACTGCATATTGACATTGGTAATATTTTCCACCTGGAAACATTTTCACCCTTCGTATTTCATATCCAAAACCTTTTCTGCAGTATAATTATATTGTAAATTGCTCAAGTATAACCTCTACACAACAGAGGCAGAGGAAGGGCCGGCTCTGCCGTACTCTATAAAATATTCTGAAATCACAGAACAGATTCTTTTTTTCTCTCCACACCTCTTCATAAACTTTTGATACTGACATTTGTATCCAAAAGTCTAGCTAGATTAAACTTACTGTTCCTTTGTTCTTTCAGTTATGATGTTAGCTGAGTTTTAAGCACCAGCCAAGGGACCCACAGCCCCAAAGCAGTGCCTACCAGCCATTGTTATTTCATTGATGAGGAGGTTTCAAGTTTGAAGTTGCAATACAGGAAGCTCAAGCTATCCCTTTAACTACACAACAAATACAATATGTTTAAAAATATATTTTCTCTCTGGCTGCCACAGAGGATTAGAGAAATGAAATATATGTTTCATAGTGATACAAGGGCATGTTTTGAAGTGACAGTTCCATATGTTAGCAAAAAAAAAAAAGAAAGAAAGAAAGAAAATCACAGATGCCTGAAAATGATGGGAAGCTTGTGAGTTTCCACAAACACATGAAAACTTCCCAAAGGCAAATTCCCTGCTTTCATAAAAATGCCCATGAATGTCTTCTATTCCCTAGCATGTGGTGCTGCCTATAAAACACTTCAACCTTCAAGAATGCCAGTGATGCAAATAGAATTCTGCATTCCTGCAGTAGGATATTTTTGCTGTTATTTCTGGCTATTTATTTAGTTTGCCAGATCCTCTTCTCACAGCTCTTTGGTTTGGTATGATCACTTCTTTATTATGACTTGGAAGGGCGATACCTTAGAAAAAGCAGATGAACAAAATAGTCTAGATAGATTAAAGGTGGGTTTGAAGTAAATCAAACCTCAAATTATTTATAATATTTGGAAAAATCAAGTGTCATCTTTTATCATCCTCTTCATTGCTTTTGGTCTACATTTCTGGACTTTTTGCTTTTTCCAAGAATTGCTGAGCATAGTAATGAGATTGTTTGGAAAAGAATGATTATAAAACATTCCAGTGCAACTTCATGTTGCAATTAGTAAAGTAGCAAGATTCAGAATTGTACTTTTGGTTCTTAAAATCAACAAACCCAGCACCTGTAGTAAGATTCTCAAACCATGGATTTAATTGGAAGTTTGAGGGTTCTCGCTGATCTCGTATATTTGGCCATGAAATGCAGGTGGATCTAGGATTAGAAACCCATTTTAAAGCATGTGCTTGTTTGGTTTGGTTTGGTTGGGGGTTTTTTGTGGGTTTTTTTAATTTGTCTCTTAGCATGTTATTAGAATGGTTAGAATTAGGTTTATTGCTTTAGGGTGAAGATCCCCTGTGTTTTCCACCTTTATTAGGGGCCTAGATTCGGTCCTGCTTCAGCTGGACACACAATTAGAGATGAGTCTGTGTGCCAGTCCTAGTTGTATGTGGTAGAATTGCTCAGAGGGAGGCTTGAATTCAGGGTGGGATTCAGAGACCAGAAAGAAACAGTGTCTCTTAATATGCATGTGCATCTGTATTTTGCTGAAAAGTCCATTTAGCTGGAAACTGCACAATATATGCTACAAATATGTTTTCTTTTTAATGCAAATACAAGGAGGACCAAAGTTGCACAAATGCCTAAGATTCATTCAGGAACCTTCATTACAGGAAGAAAACTTTCTATCATAGAAAGTCAGTGGAAAATATGCCAGGTTTAGTAAACTGCAGCTTCATTATCTACTGAGTTTTTGTCTTACTATGTTATCAATCGTATTTTAAAACAGCTTTCCAGACAAGCCACTATCACCTGGAATCCAGTTTGTTAGAATTCACCAGCTGGAAATGTCTTATTTCTGGCATCTCTGTACTGTTGATAGAGGAGATGGCTCTAGGTTCAGTACAAAGTCAGGACTAAATTTGATTTAATTGAAGTTTTCCATTAATAAGAAGCTTGGATTAAAATTAATAGTACATTCTGGTTTAGATAATCATAGGACAGTATAAAAAAAACCCTATAATTTTTTTCTGCCATACTCACTGGTCACATCTTTGACTTTAAATGACCTTTGGCTCAAAGCAACTTGAGCATACCCAGTGCCAATAAAGAGATGTAGGCATGCACAGATGCACGTATAAAGTAGCCAATGTGCAACTGTCAGATGGGTCTGATTTAGCTGACATCAACATCAGTAAATTTTCTCTTTTACCTGTTCCAGAATAACTTGCTGAATATAGTGGTAATCTCTTCTCTTCCTTTCTTTTCAAGTTAAAGGACAATACATTGAGTTTATTTCTACAACTGTCTGTTTAGACTTAATAATCTGATTGCCTTGTACATTAGCAGTCTACAGTTCTGCTCCTGTTGGGTTTTTATTTTCATTCACTAGTATATTCCAGTGGTACTACTCTTCCTTTTTTACACTGAAGAAACCATGCTGGCCCGGGTCACATAAACTTGGTCTGTTCATAATATAAAACATTTAAAAATAAATTAAAAAAATCAGAAGATCCTTTTAATGGTGGTTTGTAAATGGTCATCTTACAGGAATATACTTTTAGTAGCCTTACTATGCAGTGCCTTTCTTTGTGAATATATTGCAAAATACATCTCCATGCAAATTCAGTGTTACTAAACAGCGATGCAGCGCCCCAAGAGCAGTGGTAGCTTCTAATCACTTTTTCATATGCAGTCTAACTGGACCATAACGTGGATTTGAAGATCTAAGTGAAACTGCAGTGAGAACTGAGTTATGACAGGATCTGGAATCTGTTGAAGACTGGAGATAAAGACACTTCATTTTGAAGCAAGCAGTAAAAAATCCTGACTAGTTGGGACATTGATTTTATTTTTGTCTAAAAGATGGCATCCCCAGGATATAAATTCCTAACACTGTTCCAAAGTGCTTGGTTCAATACGGACATATAGGGAAATCTTCCAAGAAATCAAGGCCAAGAACATCTATCATCCTAGACATAAGCATGCCTTGTTTTATAACCATTTTCAGTGACATGGCTTGGGCCTAGTTTTTCAGCTGTTTTGTTCTTCTTTGTATATTGACCCTTTCTGTCTGTACTGGATTCTTTGGGAATTTTATAACCTGCCCCATTGTGTAACATGATTATTCCACCCCGTCAGATACCGATTATCACAAAGTGACCTAGCACAAAGGGTGTGATAGCAGCTCTCCACCTCTTTCTAGAAAATGTTACAAGAGAAATGAATTGTTGACAGGTTTAAAATGACTACTCAACTATTCCTTCTGAGGAAAAAAAAAAAAAAGATTAATCCATAAATTTCAAAAGAATAGTCTACTTTCTGCAAGCCAATGGATTTGTGCTGTGTGTTGAACTATGCCCCCAGTCACTCCTAACCCATTGTTGTTGCCTGATTTGATTGTCCAGTGACCTATGCTTGGCTTCTGTTTGTGCTGTCTGTGCTTAATGTTTGGTTTCCATCTGTCATGATACTACCTTTCTCCTGAATGATAAACTCTGCATTCAGCTAATAGAAAGAGCTATAAAAATTAACCTAGTTAACTTTTATTAGCTTGTTTTGGTCAACTACAAACAGGGTGGGGACAAGATGCACCCCTGACCTGAGCACCTTCATCATCAACTTCTGGCATGTGACATGCCTGCTGTATGCCAGAGGTGTAGCTGATCTCTCAATGCCATTTGCAAAATCACATGCATTAGTCTCTCTTGTAGTAAAACTACTTGCAAGTGGATGAGCCATGATTTCCATTGCCTGCAAAGCAGAACATCTAGTGTAGCTATGGAAGTTGCTAACAGCATCCTATACAGCATGGAAGGGCACTCTTACAAACCTCAAGAAACAACTTCACTTTGGACTTCCTGGCCATTCTAGTCTGGAAGACATACTGCATTCACCCATAGTCACCATATTCAGGTATCTACAGCCGAACTGGGTGCTGCTGGCAGTTTGCGTGCTCAGAGAGCTGTGCAGGGCAGGCCATCTCAGTCTGATATAGCTGTTGAAATACATCACATGAATAATACATGAAAACTGTTGATAACTCTTTAGAGACTATACAGAGGTAATAGGTACTCTGCTGGGACTGATCTCCAGGTAGCTGAGCCGGATCCCATTCATTAAACCTTTGTTAGTCCTATTAATACATCCCTCAATCTATATGGGCACAGTGAAAATACTTCTAATCTGCTGCATTTTTTCCCTTAATGAAGCTCAGCTGCCTTTTTTACAGAACATATATACCTTTTTTTTAATTATTATTGTTCTTTTCAAGATACAGCCACCATATTTTAAGATATGTAAATTAGAAGTACTTTCAGCTTCCAGTAAATATGGTCCCAGTATTTTAAAGCATGTAAATTAATGGTGCTTTCAGGTTCCTGTAAATTTACAAAGCAGGACTGGTATGCAAAGAGCAGCCTGTGTTCTGTGGATCATTAAACTACCTACACATACCTTAGCTTAACATATGGGCAGTAAAACCTAATCTCAGTGTCTGGCCTGTAATAGCCACTGTTTCTCATGCTTCAGTATAAGAAGATTTCCCTCAATTTATAGGCTAAATCCCTGCTATAGATACTCTTTACTGTCAACTGAATTAAGGGTATAACTAGAGGCAGGAAACTTATTTTGCCAAAAAGTAGACGAGCTGCCAGTCCCTTCCTATTGCTTTTTGACAAAGGTAAGAATCCCATTGCTGGAAAAAAAAAAAAAAAAAGTAGCCTAAATATTGTGTTTCAGGATTTGGTCCTGGATTCCTCTCATATTTGCAAGTACAAATGTTGCGATGGGTACATCTGGATCTAAAGTGGGAGAAACAAAAGTACAGCTTAAGTTTGTCAGGTGGTCGAAAACGCTGAATCTCGTTAAAGACAGTTCAGTATCAAATCAGACAATATTGTTGCTTCTGAAAAAGCAACTGAGAGCAGCTAAAATGATCAATTTAAGCAATTAGAAAAGCAAACTCAGCATAAAAGATGGTTACTGCATCAGTGGAAATAAATTCATAGCATGTTAACAGAAAAAATAATACACTGGATTTGCGGAAGGTTTTGGCAGCTTTCAAAAATTCTAGGACATTGATTTCAAAATTATTTTGAAGCACATTTGAAACATGCTGTAGCTTATTCTCAGCCAGGTGAATGAATATTCAATAATTTAACAGTGCTTTTTAATATTAGATAACTAACTTAGCAGTGACCTTTATCTACAGCAGTTTTCTTAGACATTTTGCTAGTTGCTCTGCAGTGAACTAACGTGTAACTCTGCAAGCACACATTGTTCAGCAAAGCCATGGAGCTAGCCTGTGAAACAGCAAAGGCTATTTTAACCTCTCTCAGAAATAAGAAGCTGCCCATATTTTTTGTTTTTTGGGGTTTTTTTTCTCCTTTGTTGAACAGGCAAACGTATGTAATTCTTAGGATTTTATAAAGTGGAGGCTTCAATTACAAAATGAGTACACACATGTGCAGCGTTGTTTTGGAGTTTTCTATGGCTTTGTCTCAGTCCTGGCATTAACGGATAGAGAAACTCGCTTTTCTCACAGAATAACCTTATTTGCCCATTCCCCTCTCCCCCCAGCATTGCCAAATGTGTCTGTAGTTTGATGGCATCTTTCCAGAGAGCGATGAACAGGTCAGATCAGCAACCAACTTTTTATCCATTGACATACAGACTGACTGATGGAAACTTCTAACAACCTTAAGACTTTAAGCCTCAGTACAAGAGTTTACATCAGACCCTTCACAGAAGGGGAAAGCCGTTTAATCCCAGAAACTGTTAAAACTTCCCACAAGACAAAATAAACTACCGTGGTATAGGGTTTGTGTATTCTATTTATTATTTCTAAACAATTCAGTATGAAAGATAATAAACTTAGATCTCTGTGTGCTTTTTCTATTTAATCTGGCGTTGGTACTTGAGTGATCTCCTTCAGATGGCAGGACCTTTATTCTCTGCCACTCACAGCCTTTGCTTTTGCTGTGAGTGCCTTCCCTTGTCAGTAGTGCTGGGAATCTTGCTCTCTCATTTCACTGCAAAAGGAAGATTCTGAAAACTTGAGTAATCCTATGTTACAAGTTCAATTTCCAGCTATCGCTTAGAACTAGGATAATTTCAGAGTGTATTTCCTGTGCTATTACCTTAACTACAAATTCCGGGGTGAGATTTCAAATCCTGGTGTATTCAGTGCAATAATTTTACAGTACAGCCTATGAAATCTAAGCAGCCAAAGTGCCAGCCTACTCAGGCAGCGCCTATTGTCCATCTCTAGCATCAGACGCAAGAATTCTCTTGCGTTCTGCTTGCCATTCAGCAGCTACAGCCACAATGCTGACAGCTACAGTTGGTCTCTGCCTACAGTGGATGTGATTTTCTTATGAAAGCAAGAAGGTTTTTCAATACATTTTGTATAGACTGTAGCCCTGGCGAGTAGATGACAGGATACAGTTTCCTGCAAGGTACGACCATTAATACAGGAGTGCAACTTTAGCTAAAAATTTCATCAGAAGATGGTGACGTGGTGGGGAGTTCACCCATGAATTGAGATTGTACAGACATTTTTAAAGCTAACAGAGACGTACGAACTACAGGAACCTTTCAGATTCTTTATTCAAACCTGTAACTTTGTGTTATTAGTCAGCCGCATCTTCAAAGTTACAAAGCCCCAAACCCTCTGCACATTATTTGCACCAGTTTGCAGTTCAGTCTGTAGGCCTGTGTCATCATTTGAAATCCAAGCAGGCATACATCATCATTTGAAGACCAATTTAACACAACTGCCCATCTCCCGACGTCTTAATTCTCACTCTAAAGAAAGAAAAATATGTCTTAGATAAAGAATTTGCTGTCCATTTTTAAAGCTTTTTGTTTGTTCATTTTCACTCAGCCTAGGCCTCATTTACCACAGGATTTGTGCGGGATCCTTCTGGAGTGCCTCAGAGTTGTTAAGTGACAATCTAAAAGCCGCTTTCGGCTTAGCTAGCTTAACCAGGTGAACCGAGGGTTTCACTTTGATTGGGTAGAAAAGCCAGAGCTGTGCTTGGAAGTCCATATTGTGATACTGAAGGGCTTTATCAACATCCTGAGAGGAGTGCATTCAGAATAGGTGATGATGCGAATCTCACTAATCAGTGAAGGATTATCTGAGGCTCAAAGCTATACTGCTTCTAATTCCTTCTTCATGACGCTGTTCATGCACTGCAAAATGATCTAGTGCAACACCAGAAGTATAAATATTAGATGAGACTCTTCAGTATCTTAATTAGCACTTTCTAAGGGAGCAGTTCTTGAATAGTCAGGGGTAATCAGATGTTTAAAAAAGACCACAAAATCAAAACCAGCAGGAATCTGTGATGATTTCAAATGTGCGGTGACTGACGCTGCATTGTACACAACGTATAGCACTAGTTGTAAAAACCGTGACAGCATCAGCTCTGACACCAAATTATTGACAGGCTTCAGTATTTTTAGTCGCACCGGCACCGTGTCGAAAACAGTGATTCTGAGAATTCTTTTCTCTTACTAAAATATGTGAAATTCTCCATTGACAGAGTGCTCTTTTATGGGTTAGGAGTGTGCTGATACCCCGCACAGTCATTTAAAATAGTTTAGGCTAGAAGTGTTTGTTCAGCAAGGTGGGGGTGGGTGGGAAATTAATGAAACCCTGCAGATAATATTGTTTTGTTTGGATTTTTTTTTTTCCTTTTCCCAATACATTTAGCAGAGTGTAACAGGCTAGGAAAGATGAGACCGATGCTAAAAGAAAATTGCCATTTCTTACCAGAGTTCTATTGAAATCTTAGCCTTAGAATAAATGATAATTGTGCTGAATTGGAAAAGTTACATATGTCATTTAATGGAGTATATATCGGTAAAACGAGAGCATCCCGAGTTTGCTTCACTACACACATTGTCAAAATGGCAGAACAAGATATCTTTAATTCCTAACATCCAATTAGGTCCAGTATCTACAGGACCACCAACAGAGTGAGGGATTTCTTCCCAGCACTTCTTACAGTGTTTTATATTCTTCAGTCTCCATTGCTTCTTGCCATCCTTATTTTAGTCTTCTGGACTAAATACTAAAAAGCATTTACAAGTCAGTGATGGCTTTTAAAATATGTCATTTATTAGACCTGTTCTCCCCATCATAATGTTAAATAAGATATAGAGCAAAGATGGGCTGTGAATAAAACCCCAGATTTGAGGAATCCAAGCCACTGAAGAAACAGGTTCTGATAGGATCATTCATGGAATATCTCCTTGTAATAAAAATCTTTAGATGAGCAATTCAGGGTTTTCAGATTATAAATTTTTAGGTGAATTCACTTGATATGTAAATGAAGCTTAAAAAAAAAATTAAATTGTGATTTTATCAGACAAATGCCATTACTCATTACAAGAATATTTATATATTACCATATATTTAAAGTCCAGAGAAAGTAAGAATAAAAAATGTCTGTCTTAAATGGGGGGGTTCATTTAAGATTGAATTAACACGTAAGATTGTTGCTCCCCTAGGTATACTTTTGCTCACTGTGGAAAGTCCACACTTTTGAGTTGGCTTAAATATTTCTGTGAAAAGCAATAAAATACCCACTTTAGAAACCAGACATTATACACACAAATAATGTATTTCATTTTTATACTGTTTTCAAAACCAAATAGCAAGGTTTTATCTCCTAATTTCTATGATACCAAGAAAACACAAGTCCAGGTAGACTTTAGATACTGTGTCAGAGGGCTTCCATTTCTATCACTCCTTAATGATGAATGAGGTGGTTTTTCTAAACAAATAAGCACTTCAGAGAGTTACCCTTGACAGGGTTGTTAATCCTGGGAGTCTGCCTTATCGTCGTAGAATTCAAGGGCTGAAGTTGCACAGTATCCCTGTACTGCCTGTCTCTCGCTCTGGCTGAAAGTTGGGGCAGGACTATTTCACATCTTACATGTAAAGCCATGCTCAGTGCTTCTGTTCTGCTGTGCTCACAGATAGAGGCAGGGGCTTATCATCTTAATAGGCACTGGCCCTCTTAATATCTGGCTGAGTTTCTCATACAGGTGGATGTGTTATCATCCTGCTTTCCGTGCTTTATGGTTTCCTTTGCAGTCTTTCTACACTGAATGCAGTGAAGTTTGTACTATAACACAAAGCTTACCCTGAGCACTACAGAACGTTAAGGCCAATCAGTCCACGCTCTCTTGTCTCAAATGAATCAAAGATATGGCACTTAAGCACAGAAGGTCTTCACAAACTTTTGCAGAAATGCAGGAAATCGTATGATTTTGTTTACCTGACAGCAGCTATTGTGCTTAATATCACCATTAAAACTGTAAAGCCTTTAAACAACAGCAGGTAATGGTGTTATTCTAGTGATAAAGGGGAGAATGTGGACCCATTTTACAGGATTGAGAGCTGTCCTCAAGCATCCTTCCAAAAGTCTTTTGCCCCTTCTCTCCAACACCTCCCAAATCCCTTCCACACCACCTTCCAGAGAAATTTGGAACACCCCCCAAATCATCTGAAAAGAACAAGTGAATAATTTTTTATCTCCATCACTTTCCTTATCCCTCAGAAGGTTGGGAACAGGCATGTGACTTTAGCTGCTGTTTGAAAATCAAAGCATAATGTGTTTCCAATTTATAAATTATAAAATATTCAAAAGCACAGACTAACTTTAAGGAATTGGTTACACTGCTTGATATCTAGAGCTGTTTGCTCCTTTTATCTCTGTTACTTTCCCCTCCTACTCCCTCCCTTCTTTCCTTCTTAAGGATAGAATGCAAAGAAAATGTAAATTTTGATGCCTTGGGCCTTGGAAAGATAGGAAGGAAAAAGATAATGCCAAAAAATAAATAAGGGAGATGGGGTGAATAGAGGGTCCCTTTTGATGTGACACCAGTAATTCCATGCACTGGTTTCATTCCTTGACCATCAGAAAGATCCCTAATGCAAAGCATTCGCTTTTTAAAGGCTCTTCTGAAGAGTAGGAACAAACCCAGGCATTTATAGTGTACTGACTTCCATTCTAGTCTCACAAAGCTCAGCATAAATATTGTCATCGATGCCACACGAAATAGATATTTTAACACCCACTTACAGTGAGGTGCAAATAGTTGAGAAGCTCAAGGAAGTGGGAGAGCATTCCAGGAATACTGAACAGAAGATGAATGTTTGGGGTCTGATCTTCAGAAGCTATTTTCTTTAGGTGCAGGAAAAGCCCTGCACTCGTAGCTGGTAGAGATACTCATACAATCACCCTCGGCTGCCTGCGCTAGCAAAGACAAATTCTGTTAGATGTAAAAGGTGAAATCCTCATTGAAGGGGTAACTCCCTGACTTAAGCAGAGCTGAGCTTTTCTTTACATGCTTATTTCTTCTAAGTACGTAGTTTGTCAAAGTGAAAAAGCAGACTTAGGTTGTAGTTTATTTTCGTGGGTTTGGTAGTGGCAAAGCCATGATGAAAAGTTCTCTGTCCTTTACTCTAGCTTCATAATCCCACATTACACTTCGTGCCCTCCTCAGCTATGCTGAGGTGACTGTCTGGAGAGCCAGGCTATAAACCAGGCCACTGAATTGATCCCGATTATGGTTTAAATCCTCAGGCTTTTTTAGGTGAGATGAGGGGAGAGGAAGATTCAGTTAGGAGTGGTTTGTTTTTTCTAAACCTAGATAATTTTCCCAATCTGGTTTATAGCAGATTCATCAGATAGTTACAGCAAGTGCTAGAGGTGGGGCAAACTGAACTGGAGCAGCGTTGCCGCCTGAGGAAACAGGTTTAAAAATGCCCCGCGAATCTCAAGCGGTTGGTTGTTTCTGTACTGCAATTCACAGCAAGCCTATGCAATTGTATAGATCCCAGCACAATGAAACCTTGATGCCAATTCAGGTGTGAAAACTTCCCTTATAAGCCTTTATTAATGCCTTTTTTTTTTTTTTTCTTGAATGGACTAATGGCATAAAGGTCTTAGCTTGTAGAATTTCCTCTATCTGCTGTCAAAAAATCACATGAAGGATCATGCATTTAACAGACTGCGGTGGGGAAGATGTTATTTCTTTCTGGTCTTGAAGAAAGGTGACCTGCAGTTTTGAGTATACTACACTAAGCCTTGTTTTCTGTGTCATATCTCAGCTGGCTTTATAGCCCTTTATCTTTGAGCTAAGCAAATGCTTGAATATTTGCCATATCCCTGATGTGATGTTTCTAAAAGCTATAAATCAAAAGAAAAACTGCAAATTAGACTCAAAGTAGGTTTTGCTGATGAGAATCTTATTTGCTTTCAATAGATATGCATCAATAGAGAGGCAAATACACCTCTCTTAATTACTCTTATTTTGTCTTCATGTCTCTATTGATTAGGGCATTTATCTAAAGAATAAACAACAGCATCTTGGACAGTGCTATCAAATGTGACGTAATCATGGCATACAGAGATTTACTTGAATGCTTTCCTAACTTTCTTATCTCAAAACCCACATCATTTTCTGTTTAATTCTAGTCTTACCTCTGCAATAATTAACATTCTTTATTTTATAATAGGTTAGATATAAATCATTTTGATCTATTTAGCTTTTATATGTAATTGATTGGGGTGAATGAAGCTACTTAACTGTCATTTAGTGATTTGGAACCTGTGGGAAAGCATTATATTGACTGAATTTTATAATAGGATGAGTATATAAAATTGATTTTGAGTGATAGGACGTTCAAGCTCTCCATGTAGCACTTCTTATAAATGCCTGTTAGTGTTGGTTTACATTTTTTTCCATCAACCAGGCCGAAAAAGCATTCTTTTTCGCTTTTGTATTTCACCAAACCAAAGGTTTGACCTGTATTTAGAGTAGGCAGGATGCTAAACCATCGCATGTCTGGTCTTTGAAAGCCCCAGGGTCTGCTACAGCTCCTGTTGAAGTCACTGGGAGTTTTGCCATAGATTTCAATAGGACTGGGAGGAGAGCCTATGTTTATTGTTAGCTGAGATATACTGGAGCTCTGTTCACAGTGAATTAGAATGATGGGTCTGAATTGTCTCAGAGGTTTATTATGTGCAGGCTGCAATTCCAGAGAACCTCTGTTTACAGGAGGAAAAAAATTCTGCATTCCTTGTACAGTCAGAATTTCCACTGAAGTCAAAGAAATCTTTGCCTGAGTAAGGATAAACACTTGCAACTAAAGTAAATGCTTTAGTGAAAAGTACGTTACTGGAGTGCCTGTTGGCTCTGTTCCTTTATATTCTGTCACTTAGATTTGAAAAGTTGTCAAATATTAGTAGGTTTGGGTTACTCGTGTCCACTTACTGATGGTCAGTTTACTGGACTACACACTACTGCCTTTCTTACAAGGAATGTTTATATGAAAAGAAAGAGCAGAAGCTTTTTAACTGGATTCTCGGATGTGGTTGATTCAAAAGACATTGTCACGCTCTCTGTTAATTTCTTGGGGGTTTCTGCTGAGAACCTGATGGTTCTGCAAGATCCACTTGCAAATTCTTGTGTGCCAGGGGTCCAAGCTTCCAAACAGTGAGGACTTCAGGGACTTTTATTTTCCCCTTCAAACACCCAAGCTAAATCAGCCACAGCCTGGTCCCAAGCACTTTTCAAGTATAAACATGCTGAACCCTCAATGTCTAAACTGTTATATCATCTCAAATTAACTTCTCCATGCTCTGCCAGGGTTAGTGCTTTGTGACACGTGTGCCAAGCACCGCAAAACTGGGCTGCCACAAATTGCCAATCAAAACTTGAGGGTTTGGGAGTAATTTTCTACTGGAACACAAAATAAAAATATATTCCATAAATGAAGCAGACTAGAAACAGAGATTAATCTGTTTTCCCTAGTAACTCTAAATCTTCCTTGGAAGTATAATATCTCAATTTGCCCCATATATGTATGCAGGAGTGTTTTGAGTATCTCCTTGGTCCGGGTCTTAGCAGCACTGAGCTCCCTCTGCCTTTGCCACGCAATGGGAGCCAGTCAAATAGTGGTACAGTAGGGACCTCCACAGGAGGTGAGGAGTGAGGTGTTTCAGGCTGTTTCTCAGGCTTACCGGTCTGATGTAAAAGAGAAATGATGTTCCTAAGATACATGTTAACCTGGGGTTTGAAAGCACAAGAAAGTGCTTAGAATTTGCTGAGAAGAGCTGTTTAAAAAAATAACAAACCCAAAAAAGTCATTTCAAATGGGAGATGATATACTGCACACCAAGAAGAAGAGATGCTAAGAAAACAAAAGACTTAATTTGAAGTACATTAATTTTTCCACAGTCTGTATTAGTCTCTGTCAAATATACTGGGAACACAAATCTGCATCTGCATTGATTGGATGAATTTCAAAGACCTTTTACCTGCTCTCTGTTTGTGTTGCCTCATATCTTTATGACATGGAATGAACCGCTTGGCGCCACGTTGCTGTTATCCATTAACCATTCCTGTTTTCCTAATCATCTTGGACTCCATCTTTCTCTGTCCTATCTGTTATTGTCTTCTGCAAAGAGATGTGATGTTCCTGTAGCCTGTTCTGGTTTGCATGACATGATTTGTGTTTCTGCCTACAAGGGTTTCTCTACTGAACCCTGTACATTATCTTCCCCCGATCCCCCCTCCTCTGTAACCAGGAGAAGAGGGTCATACATCTGTAAAATGACAGCACTTATGAAAAATGGGAGTTTGGTACACATGGCTCTCATCAGACACAGACTCATCTTCCATGCCACAGACACTACTTGTTTCCTTGCAATGCAGACTGTAGCTGGAAACACAGGAAACACCTAATAAATTGTTTGACCTATCAAATTAACAAGTCATCAAGAAACTATTTTGGTAATCAATGAGCAAAGCAGAGTTGTTTGCTTTCTGACTGAGCCAAAAGAATGCATGGAGTTGGAGCAATTTCTTTGCTTCGTCTCTCTTTTATAAACAGCATTTAACTGGATTATAAGTTTGCTGCAATACAGCAAAAAATGTGAAGAATCTATTTTTAGAATTAGAAGAACTCTTAGAGTCAGAGGCGTGCATTGGCCTAAGCTTCTTGCTGAATACTGAACTCAAACTCGGATACACTTGAATATATGACATCATAATTATGTCATCACCATTTCTGGTAAAGGTGGGGTTAGTGCTGATTACAATAAATACATAACAGAAATTATACTTTCTGTCTTTAAGCGTGGTGCGTGTTGAATTACATCTCGGTGTGCTCCCTACTGCTGCAGCTTAGCAGAAAAAATACAAAGAGTAACATCTTCAAAAAGCACATAATTAAAATGAAAATTATTAATAAACAATAAATGAATAAGCAGACATTTTCTTCTTCCACTTGATGTGGCCTGAGATGCAGAAATAGGCTGGTCTTTTCATCTGGATAGAAAAGGCAGATGCTGCTGAAAATTAGCACAGTGATGGTTTTGAAGGCAACTGCCAGGAATAGTTGGAGCACTTACTGCCCAGTTGGCTTAGTGCAGCAAAGAGCTGTTCCTGTGGACTGAGGACGGCACATAAAACACGTGAGACAGACTGGAAATTGTCATTGTTTAAGTTATACCTGTAACTGCCAAGGATGTTCTGCCTAGGGAAGCTCATATGGACAGCAAGATGCCCAAGCAGGTGTCATTTATCTTGTGAGCTTAATAGTAGACATCTGCTTGAGTACTCTGTCAAATTGTGGTCTCAAAAATGATTAAATTATTTGGCAATTTATTGAAAACTGGTTATCTTGCTACCACTGTGACATCCTCTTACCTTTCTTGGGTATATCTGTGGTGCTGAACTTCCTGGTTTAATAGCAGACCTTTAGCAAGTCTAAGTCACATTTCTAGAGGAGTCTTAAAGTTTATACATCATTCTACCTGATCATTTCCTTCAGGCATAATTTATCTTTATTAAATAGGAAGTCACAAAGTTGAAATCTGGATGGCATGGAATGGAGCTCTGTAGATAACCAGGATCTTGTCTAGGTATAAATATTACCCTCTGTTGCCCTTCTGACAATGAGAGGATGGAAAGATTGCTATTGAGGAGTAAATGGGATGATGCAGGAATGCTTCTGAAAAGAAATATAGACATTGTTGTAGAAATCTGTGACATGCCTGTTGCAAATTCTTATTTATTAAAAAAAAAAAAAAAAAAGTAAAAAAAGTAAAAAAATTAATTTCCTTGGAAATTATGTGTACTTTTTTATTGCTAAATTCAGTTCCTTGCCTGTAGTCTCTGTTCAGTAAGATGTATGGACTTCAGTAACCTTTCTTATGTTTTAAATAACTGTGGAGAAGCTTTATTGTTATACTATGGGGAAGGGAAAAGGGGTGTAAATTGCCCACCTCTGTCAGTATTGAGGTGGTGTTATTTTGACTTTGGTGTGCAGAATTCTTTTTGTTGATGTAAATGAAGTTTGTGAGGGCTGTGTGGTGAATGTGTATTTTAATGATAAATCTCACTCTCTGCAATTACCCAGAAGGAGGTTGGAGTGAGGTGGGTGTTGGTCTCTTCTCTCAAGGAACTAGCTATGGGACAAGAGGAAATGGGCTTAAGTTGCACCAGGGGAGGTTTAGGTTGGACATGAGGAAAAATTTCTACACTGCAGGAGTGGTGAGGCCTTGGAACAGGCTGCCCTGGGAGGGGCTGGAATCACCAGCCCTGGAGGGGTTCAAAAAACATGTAGATGTGGCACTGCAGGACATGGTTTAGTGGACATGATAGTGTTAGGTGAATGGTTGGACTTGATGATCTTGGAGGTCATCATGAAAGTAATGAATTTTCTTTGAAGAGGAAGAAGTGGTGAATAAAATAGAATTAAGTAACTAACTATAACGTTTACTTAAATTCTTAAAGAACAGCTTTTGTAAGCACTGACTCATTGTAATTAAGCTTCTATTTTCCAAAATATCCTAGCCAGAAATTGTATCTGATGAATATGAAGATATGAGAAAGGACACTAATTACTGGAATATTTGTTGAAGGCAGCACACCTTCATGTGAGATGAATTAATACTTTTAAAAAACACTTGCATCACAGAAATGCTAAAAGATTCTTGCCTCCATCCTCTAACCCCAATTGAAAGACACCACAAATCTTGTGCTGGTAAGACACATACTGTCAGGTAATCAAGACTTGATTTTTGTCTTTTAACTGTTATTGTTTAATAGAATTTTTTTTTTTCTTTTTTTAAACCCAGAGAAAGTTTGAGATACAGTGTTTTCCTTAAAATAAGCCAACACTTCCTGTATTTGCACTCTGTATCTTTCTGTAGTTTAGAATTCTTCCTAGCAGGTTCTGTCTGTAACAGGAGTAGTAGTTTGTTTATTCATAATTTTACATTTCAGAAAGACAGATGGCTGTAGGTGGACATCAGCTTCCAGTTTCCTCAAGAAAAACTTCCTTCATACGTCAAGACATTCAATTTGCAACATTAAAAGTCCAGGTTAACTACATAACCAGTTGATAGGAGATCAGTGAAACTATTGGCTTGAGCTTTGTTTTATTTAATAGTGACTGTAATTACTAGTTGTTTTGCTTTTTGCATTATGTCATCATTTTGCTAAATGTAATTCTCCTTGGTGTGGATGGGACTGTTCAGTCCATGGGAGTTACGCGTTTCTCAACTCCTGGTTTAACAGATGTTTGTTTTAAAAGGTTCCTTAGTGGTATAAATTGTAGTAGACTAAATTGCTCCTTTAAGGGCATGACAAAGTGACTCTCAGAGCCTGCTCTGGGATGTGAAACAAGCAGAGTAAGTGCAAAAAGCAGCACATGGGTCTCCACAAAAAATAGTCCTCTCTCCTATGTTTTCGAAGGGGACTCTGTCATACAAAAGTTATGCCTCCTGCTAAAGTAGTTGAACCAGCTGCATCCCATGTGCTGAAAACACTCTTGTCTCTTATTTCTCTTGTTCAATTATTGTGTCTATAAATTGCAGTGGGCCACCTGTGCAATGCACTCATCCAGAATAGCCCCAGAGGAAGCATTAACATATCAAGGCTCATAAAGCACAAATCCTTAAATGTAAAAACTGACACTTTCATCCTACTCCAGCCTACATCTATATAGACATTAAACTAGAAAGGAATAAAGGATATTTTACTATGCAATTTGAAGGCCCTGCTTTCCTCTTGCAGAGGTCAGCAGCAAAACTCTTCTTGATTTTTTTAGTTGGGAACAGGATCAAGCTATAAAAAGCATGAATTCTGGTTACATATTTTAGAAACTTATTCTGACTTCTGCCATCTATCAAGTTCGATGCACATATTAAAAAAAAAAAAAAAAAAAAAAAAAGAAAGAAAGGAAGTCTTCTGATCTTGACATTAACCATATTTTTGTTATTTCCAGTCTCAAAGAGTTAAATCAGATCTCTGTGGGAAAGGGGCCTGTGGGTTTGGACTGGCCAGAGGAAGATCTCCAGATTAAGAGACCTGCTTCTTCCAGCTCTAATACTCCCTCTTTAGAAAAGGTTTAAGAATGATTATTCTTTTCTTGACATGTAAAGGATAGACCAACAAATGCTGAGGCTGTTTTTAAAACCTCTGGGCAGAGCCCCTGGCCACAGTGAATGTAAAGATTAACTGCAATCTTCAGCACAGATAATTTTCAATAGGGACACATCAAGCTGAGACCAAGTCATTTTCAATCAACTTGAGCGATTCTTGAGCAACACTCTTTAAGAAAAGATGCTCTCTGGAGAAGCAACCATCCTCCATAAGTGTCCAAAAGCATCTCTTTTTTTTTTTCCTCTCCTTATACATTTATCTCCAGTGCATACACTGTTACCATTGATCAGTAAATAACAGTAATAACTGTGTTATAAGGACTGCATCTCTGTGTTCTTGGCATAGATTAGTTCTGCTCCTCTCCATTCCCATCTCTACATGTATGAATGCTTTGCTCCAGGCCAATGTATGATTGTATATTCTTAAGGCCCTCTTATGAGAAGTATGCTACCACATGCAACAGAATTGTGCTTTGAAGGAAATAGATTTGGATATAGAAGTTGCAGAACATGACTGTGTTTGCAGAAGGAAAGAAACCAAAGCAAGTGTCTCGGAAGGTCAGCAAAGAACTGGGCCATGCAGATCTTCAGAAATAAAAGAAAGCTGGAGGCAGATTCCTAATGCTAATAGCAAAAGGGGGTTTGGGGAGGTGGCAGTAAGGATTGCCTATCTCAGAATGCAGACTCACCTTAATTTCAGTTTAGGATGCTGTCAAAAACAGTTGCGTATCTCTGATCTCAGAGCTGTCATTCTTTCAAAATGACATCTTTCCCTGACAGTATATTCCCCTTTCCATGTCTGGTACGATTGACGTGTATTGAAGGGCTGGCTGGCTGCCTCAGCCCTTCATAAACACTGTCCTTCGTTACCTTGTTGTTCAACCGTTTGGTTCTCTTGCTTTTTCAACTAATTCCCTAGCTCCAACTCTGAAGACAGTTCCTAACGCATCCCCACATTGCAGACCTTTTCCTCTCTGCAGCATAATTAGACCCCTGACCTTGTATTCCCCAAAGGTAAAGAAATGCCAAATTGCCGCCAGCACTTCATTATGTTTATATATTGGTCCTATGAGGCTAGAATTTTCTCTAGCTATCCACATCCTTCTTTTTATTTCCTGTTTACTGGCATCATACAACTTTCTGTGATATCCAGTCCTCTTGGAACAGGGCTTTGCTTTGGTCTGGTATTTTTAGAAAAGGTTATTTGCACTTAGTGATTTTTCTCTTTTCTCCAAAATTGTATCTTGAATATTAACAATTGTGAAATAGTGATTATTACAAAACCTAAGGAAAGGAGAATGAAAGTAAAAGTACAATAGTCTTAAGCATAGTCCAAGAAGATTTTGTGGTCTTGGTTCAAGATCCAGCATATGTGTGCTCAGTAGTACTCCCATGAGTAGCCTCTGTCTTCGGTACATTACTGAACCCTTACTTTTCAAGTGCACTCTTGCAAAAGCTTCCACATTAGACCTTCCTAATTGCAGATAGAAGACTATCCACAAGTGGATACATTTTTCCTGAAGAGGAGAGGTCAGTGAAAGTCATTCAATAAAAGTTTCAAAGCAAGTTTTATCAACTTTAATACATATTGTTACATCTTCTGCTAAATCAAATCTACCTGAGCAATTACTGGGGCTGTGAAGCATGTGAGATTACCTGTGTGCCATGATGTTCATCTTTATCCTTAACTCTGCCCCAAGAACCAAAAAAGAAAAAAAAAAATCCAAACAACTATATCCTTGTCCTCCTAATATATTAATCCTTATGCTTGCTTCATGGTGTAAAGAAGGTGACCTCAACTATTGATGTTATCAGGAAGTCTGTCATTCTTTCAGTGAATCAGACACTCTTTTAAGATGGCACTACTTGAGCCTCTGAGAAGTGCTTCTGCAGTTTCACTTCTAAGATGCTGCTCAGATCCATTTTTCTCTTATCATTCTAGCTCTCGGTATTCACACTTCCATACATTCCCAACAGACTCTGGTAGCTTTTCCACTGATCAATTTCTGGTTTGGTTTTTCATCGAGTTAAGAATAGCATAGACAACACCAAGCAAGAGTGGCCATCTTTATGTAAAATACGCTGCAGTTTAAATGCCATTTTTGAGTCTCGAAGCTGTGTAACATCCCGTGACCCTTACTAGAATGCAAGGTCAGGCTAAAATTATGATAACGGTCACTTCTGGGTTTAAAATCTATTGAACTATTTTTTTTTTCATTATTTTTAACTGCATGAGATCAGAGGTATGAGAGCTGACATGGCAGTAGAATAATGATATCCTGTTTGCTCATGCCTATAGGCATCTTGAACCAGTGGGTTCAGCCTTGACCTGCCTCAGAGGTAAGAGTGGTCAACATGCAGAGACTGTTCTGGATGGAGAGCTCGTCAGCAGAGGGGTTTTCCCACTTGGTACACACTGATTCTTTACTACTTTCTCTTAAAAGTTAGCCTATTTTTCATGGCTTATTCATGAGTGAGACAGTGCTCACTAACACAAGCCTTTGTGGCTTGTGAGCCCTACAGGTAGGGTTTGAAATTACCCCTACAGAGGGATCAGTGAGAACGTGCCTCCCTCTCTCTAGGGCTTTCCTCTGTGCTGAGTCACTAGTTGTTAATTTGTAATATAGTAAAAAGCAGAGTTTGAGACTGAAGTTGTCTGAAATTAGATTTGGAAAAGAACTTCTGCCTTCCTGTGGCTTTAGAAAGTTTAGATTTTGCCTATGAATATCTTGATCATGTTTGAAGATTGTGTTGCTTAGCTGAGCAGAGCTGTCTTTCTCCTTGAGCAGATACTACATATCCTTTGCAAAACATTTGTACTTACCATGATCAAACTTGGAAGTGTCTGACTATTCTAAACTTAGCATTGTTTTTGTAAAGAGATCTAGAACTCGGAACAGGCTTAAATATATCAATATGCTGTGTACTGCATGGAAATAGCTGTGGAACCACTAACAGAAACACTACAGTCCAGTTCCAAGAGATCCTCCTCAGGCAGCTGCAGATGGAGAGGAAAGATTAGACACATGGCAGAAAGATGTGTGGCATTTTTAATGGAAAAGGTGTAAAAAAGTATTTGTCTCTGTTTTATAGCAAAAATATGCCACAGAAACAGTGAGATATATTCTCATTTCTGGCCTTTGTTCTGTTTGTGAAATCTACTCTTTTTTTATCTGTTCTGTGAAAAAATAATGCCAGAGGATGAGTGGAGAATATCAAAGTGACCTTCTTGATGATTGCACCTTAACTGCAGCTCCTAAGCACGAAGTTGCCCTATTTCACTTAATTTTCTTCCCATAGTTTGGCCATGGAGTAATGGGAAAAATCAAACTTTTCATGTAGCCTTTTTCAAATCTGAATTTGCAATTTTTATTGGTAACTACGGAGACAAACAAAACAGAGCAATACAAATGCAAGTGCCCTTGTCCTTCCTGTAACAGGATACTACATGGGTATCGAAAACATATACAGACTACCTGTAGCTTGTGTGTTAAATCAGAAAGGGCAATGACAAAATCCTAAATGAAAACCTAGAGGTGTCATTCTCAATTTACTTACAGAAGGAACTTCACTGAAGACTGTAAAATAGCATGGCTATAAGGTTAAGATAGGTCCTTAGGTTTTGAGTCTGAAGATATCTCTGGTTTCACCCTTTCATGCAAGAGATGCTCACTGATATAAGGGATAGGTCTATATGGCTTCATTATAATAACCTGGAATTGCTGTATCCTTGGCAAGATTGCTTGTGACATCAAGTCCGACCATTATCTCACTCTACCAGAGTCAATACTACACCATATCCTTGAGCACCACATCTGGATGGCTTTTAAATACACGCAGGGATGGCGATTGAACCGCTTCCCTGGGCAGCCTGGTCCGGTCTTCTCACCCTTTCGGGAGAGAAGTTTTTCCTCATGTCCAACCTCAACCTTCCCTGGCACAACTTGAGGCCGTTTCCTCTTGTCCTTTGAGTTGTGACTTGTGAGAGGAGACCAACACCCACCTCTCTGCAACCTCCTTTCAGGTAGGTGTAGAGAACCAGAAGGTCTCTCCCCTCAGCATCCTTCAGACTAAACAACCCCAGCTCCCTCAGCTGCTCCTCATAAGACTTCTTCTGAAGACCCTTCACCAGCTTCGTTGCCCTTCTCTGCACCCACTCGAACACCTTGATTTCTTTCTTAATGCATTTCAGTTTCTCCATTGTTTCCAGTGGATTTTCCTGTATGCTATTTTAATAGGTTTATAATCCCAGTCTTCCTTAGAACTAAAAAAACATTTTTCTTTGGTAAATAGTAAAGAGTGAATATCATTTATCAGTCCAGTAATTACTGGCACTTTCTACTTTTTAGTGCATTTCAGCTGGCATTGAGCTGGTCACTCTCCCTGGCCTGGGATACCACCACAGCATAGCAAAGAGCTTGTCCTTGGGAAGATTAAATAAAATAGCAACATTTCTTCATAAGTCACTATAAACACTGAGCTGTCCCCCTGTGACCTCTAGCTGCTCTTAATCACACATGTGCATGGAGATGAAGTTTGAGACAGGAATCCTCTTTTGCAGCAGAGTGCACCTGCCATTTCCATCATGCAGCAGCAGCTCTGCAGCAAGCAGTAAATCTGTTACTGGGATCAAGTAGTGGTTGGCACCAGTGGTTTCTCATCCAGCTAGTTTGAGTCAAGCAGCCTAGCGGGTTTTTACCCTCTGAGTGGGAATAATGGTAGGCTAAGAGAACAAATTCCTTTAGTATTTCTATTGTCCAGCCCCCAGCGGGCTTTGCATTCTATTTCTTTCCATTTGGGATTCCCAGATTTTATAACATCAGATTTTTTTAAAAAAGTTTCCTGTTTCCCAGCACGATGCCCAAGAAGTAGATGCCCATTTGACTGCATTTTACAAATACCTCTTGCTTACTGAAGCCTGACACAGAGACCAGTGAGTTTAAATGCAGTTCACTTAGCAGACATAGAAGATACCAGTATTTCAGAGAAACCAAAGTCCTCCAAGCCAGAGACCAGACAAGTCCAGATCCAGTCAGGAATCTCAGAAACACGAGCTTTATATGACTTCCATCAGATTCCAGGGGCCTCTTTCACTCATCTAAAACCTGCTCAGTCTTAAAACTTGCAATAGCTGATGTTAAGGAACAAAACCAAAACACAGCAAAACCTGAGGAAAGAATGTCTAAAGGGTAAGTCACTCGAGCCAGAAACTGTAAATCTAAGCTGCATAAGGACACAAACATGCTTTCATGCAGACAGCATAATAAAAAGGCAGGCCTTAATAGAGTCACTTAATAGATTCTTTTCAAATTACGTTACTTAGTTGTGGAAAAAAAAATATTAAAAAATGTCAATTTAACTTAATGATTTTTTTCTACTATAGTTCTTCTCTGCATCCATTTCTCCAAGAGGCATCTCAGTTTCCTTATGCAACTACAAATATTATTTGCTTTTTCTAAAAAATATGTTAAAAGATAAACCTGATAAATACAGAGACAAATAGAGCTTCTGTATTAGCATTAAAAATAACCTAACTTGTATTTACACAAAGAATCATAAGCATTTCTCATTTACACAGGACTAAGTGTAATTTAAATTCACTACTGCAAGACTTTATATTCTGAGAATAGTAAAGATGTTGGCTGAATGGACCTTCTCTTTGTATGAGAGGCTAATGTAGAATCTGCATCCTCATCAGTCCCGAGCTAAGCAAAGCTTCAGCTGATACCTGCTGACTGGCTGCCTTAGTTAAAGGAGTACCTGTCAGTTAAGCATCAAATTCATCCTTTTTAATCAGAAGGATCCCACTGGGACAATAGAATCACTAGGAAGTCCTCAGATAGGAGGGAAAAAACCCTACAGATTGTTCATTTTTTTCCTGTAAATGTGAGTTACAATAGAAACTAAACACTATGGAAAGTCTTTTGAAAGTATTTAAACGTATTTGAAAGTATTTTAATGTATTTACTGCTTTAAGGAAAGAAAGCTCCCTGCCAAAGAAAGAATAACAGAAAAAGACTGATTTAAGAATAAACAAATGTGCTGAGTGGTGTTTAGCTTATATATCATACTGCTTGTGATACCTCTTTATGCCACATTCAGAGAGTTCTGATGGAGGCTTCTTACCTAAGGTCACACTGGGGTGATTTAAAATCTTTTTTTAAAACCTGTTCTGTGTCTTACACAGGAACAGAAAAGATTTGGGCTGCTTAAATCTGTCCTCTTGCTTTTTAGACAGGAGAAGAAAATATGTTAAGGGTGTTGAAAGCTGTGATGTCTATAACAACAAGAAACTTTTCCTGTAATTTCTTTCATAGCTTCTTTTTTGTATTATTTTTTTATGGTAATTCAAGACTCTGATTAACCTGTGAAACTCCTTTTCACAAGAGAGAAGGGCTGACAGAAAGCGAATTCTTTGCATTTAAAAATGTCTGTAATAGTAAACATTTTTAAAAGACAAGGAAAGCAAGAATTTAAACATAGTTAGCCTAGTTGTAGAGGGTATGAGGCAGTTTTCTGTGGCAGAGGCTTAGCTGTGACCACCAGCTGGTCCTGCCATAGAAAGAGCTGGTATTGACCACTGCTGAGGGAAAGGCTTTTAGCACAACAGGCTGCTGCTCTGCTTCAGAATGGGAACTTCCGTGTTGTGCCTCACGCTTCTCACCTTTTTCTACCAAGGAGGGGGAAGTAAAACTTGTAGGAACTGGTTTGTCTCTGCTTTTGGATTTACAGAAGCCTTTTCATTGAATTCCTCAGAAATTTGCTGTGACTCAGAGCAGGGTTTGACACTACTCGATGCTTAAGTTTTTAAGAATTCTGGTTTTGCAACATAATGTGCTAGCTGAATTGTGGCAAAATGCAGTGCTGTGTCCAGGCTCTGAATTCCCAAAGTTCTTTCTGCGATCTCATTGGAAATACCTTAATTTAGCTGGGTGAAAAGCAGGGAAAAGTGAGTATCACAGCTGTTGGTAGCAGTGTGAGGAAATAAGGCAAGAGGTAAAGTCCTGAGTGCTTGTGGAGTCTTGATGGTATCGTAGAATGGTTTCAGTTGGACGGGACCTTTAAAGGTCATCTAGTCCAACCTCCCTGCAATGAACATGGGCCTCCTCAACTGGATCAGGTTGCTCAAAGCCCTTTGCAATCTGACCTTGAATGTTGCCAGGGATGAGGCATCTGCAGCCTCCCTGGGCAACCTGTTCCAGTGTTCCACCATCCTTATCATAAGAACTTAATCCTAAAAGAACAGGAAGGCAGAAAGCCATCACTAAGAGATGCAAAAACCGGTATTGTGCAGTGTCTTGAGTACAACTTCTCTACACGTTGCAAATCTGGAGTTAGACCTCCCATGTGATACTGATTTGTATTCAAAACTGAAAGGATACAGCTAGTTTTAGACACCCCATCCATATATGCACAGGGGAAAAAAAAAAGTGGAAGTTCATACATAGGTTAGGAGGCTGAACCCATTGCTAATAAGAACCAATAACAAAGAGATAATAAACTCCTCTTATGAAACCTACTATCATCATGCTAATAATTGTATGCACATTTCATCCAGGAAGCTGAATCTTAAATAATGTGTATCCTCTTTGAAATGCCTCTTCATTTTGCTTTGAAGTGCCAGACTGCAACCAGAATACTTCTGCATTTCTTACTTGACATGCTCCCATCTGCTACCATCCAAAACCGACTTTCTCTCCCTCACTTTTTTCTCCTCCTCCCTTCCTTCCTACTCTCCTCAAATATATTTTTAAGATGAAGACCAAACGTTTCTACATCTGATAGGGCAAAGACACGTCAACTGCATCAAGCTTCCTGTAAACAGTGGTGCCTCGTGGATAAGAAATTTGAAAAGTAGCAAGAAAGATAATCTCCCTTTTATTGGCTTCATTCACATTGAAATGTATGATCAGAGTCAAAGTCTTAATCTGCACCTCACTTTTGCAGCTGCTGAGCTACCCTTAGCGTTGTCTCCCAGCCAGCCCTCTGTGAGAAAGCGAGGCCCCCCCTGACTGGATTAAAGGGCAAAGAAAGGCAATGTCGTGTTACCCCTGTGGGCAGCCCAGGCTCTCAGAAGGAAGCTCAAATAACAAAAGGCGAGGAATCTGACCCAGCAAAAGCATGGCAGGCTCCAGCAGACTTAGCCTACAGTGAGGTCACTTTTGACACTCTCTATGAGGTAACTTCTCAATTTGTACTAAATCCTGGTTTTCTCAACAGAAGGCAGGAAGAGGTCTCTCCGCTTCTTCCTACTGAGACAAGCCAATCAGCAGCCCAGAAGGACAAGCCAAAGCATGGAAGCCTCCCTGTTTATGGCCTTCAATTAATAATTACCAGCTCCTAAAAGCTAAAGAAAAGTACCGATTGCAATTCACAACATGTATTAACCCAACAAAGTGTGCAAAGAAAACTTTTCTCGTTGTCTAATGCCTGAGCCTAGCAGCGAAGCTAAGCCCAAGCTTTGGTGGCTTCCCCATCACATTTATTTGACTCCTTACATCAGAAGTTACTAATAATTAGCATGTTTGGATTTAAGACTACGCCCATTCCCCGCTGGAAATTTGCCATTGTACTTGATAAAGACATGCAAAGGGAAAAAGTCTCTATGATAACAAGACCCCATCAAAAATTATTTCTTTTAAATAGTTACTGTACTTCCAGAAGCATAAGCTGTCCTCTCTTAGCAGTAAGGCTCTGGAGGAGTCCTGAGATAACCCCCGCTGTCTCCGAGGCCCTCCCTGACTCCAATTAGATCAGAGCTGGGGGAAGGCAGACAGACAGTCTAAGGAAAATCAGAGTTAAGGAGCTATCTGAGAAGATAATACCCAACTCCAATATTGATTCATACATCTTTGAGAGGAGTCTTTTGGTCAAATGTGTGAAAACGTGAGCAGCTATAAACCCAAAAGAAGCCTGTGAGCTGAGCTGCAGGTGCTTGCAGAAGCAAAGTGCTTTTTTTTTTTTTTTTTTTTTTTTAATTTTTTTTTAAATTAAA
>JANIJG010011542.1:0-18441 GCA_024611175.1 Megaceryle torquata | reverse complement strand
CTTTTTTTTTTTTTTTTTTTTTTTAAATAATTTTCTAAACTAAAGGGACAATTGAGCAAAAAAAACCATGTCCAAAACATCCCAAAACATTTGAATAGCAATCATTTTAGAGAGGCCTCACCTCAGTACATGACACAACTCTGCAGTGAGAGGTTGATGAGCTTCTGCATCCATCAGGCTGGGACTTGGACCTACCCTGGCACTCGGTTTCCCTATGGTACAGCAGACAGAACTTCCATAATAAACAAATATTAAATCTCATCCCCAGAATTAATCCTTGACTCAAGCACCTATAAACACTTGATACTGCAGGCCTATCATTCCAAACACAGGTTTGGCAGATAGAGATGCTGCTCTGAATTAATTGTCTTCAGGCCAGGCCCTTGGACAAACTCCAGTGGCTGGCTCCATTTTAACCTGTCATTTGTAAACCTCTCCTTTGTTAGAACAATCCCCAAGGGAGGCAGAGCCACTTCTATTCCAGGTCACCTTGCTTTCTGTGGTAGGTCAAGTCTAGGTAGTACCGTGGTTACATGTCCTGTGAATGAATCCCTATGTGTTCAGCACCCAAAGCGTGCTCAGGGTCACGTTGCTGTAGATTAGAGCTATCCCCCAGGTGCTTTATTTTGTTGGCAGTTATTGCTTTGATACTCTGGAGTTTACAAAAGTGGTTTTCAAAACACCTTCTCCCTCCACTTCCTGATCTCGACTCAAATGTTGGTCAGCTGGACCGAGGCACTAAGTATAAAAGTCTGCTTTTTACATTCAGCAGACTTGATTTTATGAGAAACCTTTTTACAGTGCTACTGGAAAGAAGTGCCATCTTTCCTCCTCCAGACCTGCACTTCAGGACCCTAAGAGGACAAAACACCTAAACTCAGCAGCACGGCTTCCAGGAGGCTGCTGGAGATGTAGTCAGTGACGCGTCGATCAGCTCCCTGCTGCTTTTTTGACAAAAGAGACAGGGAGACAGTGTTTATTTTTAAATAACATTTTTGCTGAGGTTCTAGAAAGATGAATGAACTGAAACTGACTTTGATTGGAGCTAATGGCCCAAATCAATCACTATAAGAGGCCACTGTCTTACCTCAGGTAGAGGCATGAGCTGATGGTGTTTGGGCAACATACAAGCTGACGGCCTTATATTTGCTCATGTGTTTACCTCAGCCATAAACAAACCTTTAAGAGATTGGCCTATTGATGGCTGGATTCTCAGTTTACATTTATTATGCTAGCAGATGTGTGAATAACCAGGGAAAACATTTCAAGCCTTAAAAGTTACGATAGAATGTTAAGAAACAGGGGTTGTATATTCTGTATTGTGGGGGAAAAAAAAACCAAAACCACCTTATAGTCAAGCACATAGAAATTTGTACCCTTTGCCTTGTGCTAAGCTATAATATTGGCTTTCATGCAGAAATGAATAATAGCTTTATTCACCCTCTCTAGATTGCCCTAACATGCTGCAACTTGATTAAGGGCATGAATTCAGGGCATGAATCTTCCTGATATAGTGAGATTATTGAAATTATCCCAAAAGAGCATGTTTGCTGCTCTGCATGCAAAGATCTTTCATTGTCTCCTGAAGAATACACAAGACAGGTCAAGAGAAGCTTAATTAATATGGAATTAGCACAAGTCAATTTTGGTTTTTTATATTGTCTTGCCCTTTGTGGCCTTTGGGCAGCTGGCAGTTGGAGGAGATCATGCTCATATAAGTGTATTGATCAAATGTTATTAGTTAAAGCTTATTTGTGTGCTATCTTTAGGGCAGCAGAACAGGAATTCTGTATAGCACATAGTCCTAAGCAGAAAAGACCAACAGGTTTCTGCCTTTTGGCAAGTTTGATTTAGGGCTAATAAGTAGCTGAGCTTTTCAGCAGAGAAAAGGCAACAAACCAAGGTTTTGGATTAACTCTCTAGGTACATGAGGCGTTTTCTGCTGTGTTTAACACTGCATTGCAATCAAACAGCTCCCCCTTCCAAACTTGCATGTCTAGGAGGGATCATTTAATATCCTTCGTTCATCTGCCAGGTTCCAGTACCTAGTTTGCAGAAATAATTGGGTTTCTTTAATGTCATTTGTTCTCAAATTTATTGGACAAAGATGAGCAAAACCAGGCTATTTATCTCATTGACTGAGCACTGCACTCTGAATATCATCTTACCATTATGTCTAAGCTCTCAGGAGCCAAACTTAGCATTTGCCAAGAACTTATTTCTCATTATTTACCCATGCTGCATGACAGCAGAGGGATTCAGAACAGATCATTCTGTCATCTTCACTATTCATTTCTCTTCATAGTTGTACCAAGTTCGTAGCGAGGCAACCGAATTAATGCTCGGATATTTAATGATGTGGTGCCATGCAGAATTCTCATTGACAGTGGATCCCCTGTGGAAGGTACTGCACAGCAGAAGAAATCTCTTCTGCAATATGCCTTCTCAGCAGTCCTTTTCCATAGCAGTAAAAACACAGCACAGCCAAGCACCTTGGAGACAATGGCTCCGTGCTAATCAACTCCCTGAACAACTACTGCAGTTCATTTGCGCTTGCGGATCATTTCCACAAAGTTTGTGATGGATGCAAAGAGCTTATTCTCACATGACACTGGCTGCCTTGCATACAGCTTGATGCTCCTCGGGACCTGTATGGTTCCTCAGTAGCATTGTCCTTAGGTTTGGAAACGTGCTGAGCACACTTATTTGATTTAGCTTAATGGAAAATACCTTCTCTTCTAGGGGATAATACTTCTCTCATCAGCTCTTTGCAATGGGTTTGTTCCCATTACCAGAATCACAATGATTCATGGTTTTAAAACGGTTATGGTTTTTTATGCAATTCTTAAGTCAGAAGGGAATATTTACCCACAAAAACTCACAGAATCTTTTAGGCTTCCTGCCGTGTGCCTCTTCAGTTATGCTTGTGTCAATCCTGGTCTTGTGCCTCACCCAGATTTAGATTTTAGAGTTTGTGAAGAATTTGTGAGAAGGAGAGAGGAGATGTCAGCTGGGCCATTTATAATTTTTCTTTTTTCTTTTTAATAGTATAACTGTGACAGCTACCACATGTCTTTCACCAGCTGAGAAAACAAACCTGGACAGATTAAGAAGTCCCCTTCCTTAATGCACATGAACAGATACAAATACACACATGCAAGCACATGCTTCACTCTTGCTCTCAGTTCTGCTCTTTGCATCAATGGAATTAACATTATGAGAAATAACTGAATTAATTTGACAGTAAGCCCAAGTTTAACAATGAACTTCACATCTAAATCAGTACCATGTCTCTGTTAGTATACGAAATGCACATGCCATAGCTAAGAACTACCACGAGCAAAACCCCACCAGCTGAAAATCAAACTCCTTCCTCGCTCTCATATCCTCATCTAGATTATTTTATTTTTCTACATTCTTCTTGCCATTGCTGGGCAGCTCTTGGTTTGTAGACTGGAAATCTGTGTATTAGAACAGTTACCTCTGTCTATTGTTATGCAAAACCAGCAAGAAGCAATATTTAAAACAAAACACAAATAATGAAACCTCAGTAAGAAGTGGAGCTAGCTGTCTAAGAATAATCTATCTTTGATATAAATGATATAAATTATGTCAGCTTCAACTTCTAGAGATTCGAGGCTGGGTTCTGCAAAGTTCTGTAAGGTCTAACGAGCATCCTGCTTCAAAAAGCATCGTGAAGAGCCTCTTACACCCTGCAAACTATTTCAGTCATTTTCAAATGTGGTAGGAACAACAAACTTTTATTGTTATTAAAGGTTATGTTGCTGTTCCTGATGCTGTGGGAGATGGTTTGATTATTTTCATATCACAGCTGTTCAGAAACATTTCTCTCCTTTTTTTTTTTTCCCCTGCTTTTCAAAACAATTGACTCTATAATCTGAGCAAAACTACTTATAAAAAAGAAAAAAAGTCTTAATAAAAGAGCAGCAATACCTGGAGTGAAACAGAGTAGAGTAAATCTGAACCTGAACATACTAAAGTAATTGGTTTGGGTCATCATTGGGATACTGGTTTATATCATAAAATGTTCTGATTCATTTTCAGGAAACATGGCTTATTTTTATGTTAATGTTTTTTCTTTTCTCCAAAGAGGGTCTATGAATTATCCCAAATAGATTAATGTGCTGACCTTTGGTCCTTAGAAACCAGAGGCTGGATTACAGCTGTGCACGCCTCGAGAAGCTTAAATTTTACCATTCTGTTAAGATGTGAGCCACAAAGTTTAGAGATGCCTGAACTTGACCTTCTAAGGAAATAGCAAAATTAGCACAAGATTTTTCCAGAACTATTTATACATCTTCTGAAATACGGAGTCCGGCTGATCATTGCCTTTGAAGAGGCAGATCTCTTCTGCCACAGAAGAGGCAGATCCGCTGCTGTAAGAGAATAAAATCTTACAGTCATTCTTTAGGCTGAGTGAAAGTAAAACTCAGAGATTTTCCTACATGTGCTCGCCCCAGCAGTATTTTTGATAAGACACTAGCAGCAGCCGCAGGTCACCTTTGCCCATAATACCCACACTAAGTTGGTGCTTTTACCTGTCTCTGTGAGACACTTTGTCCTCATCAATACTCAGCCATACATACTTGGGTTAAAAGGGCTTTGTCTGGTTGGTGTTTGGAAAAGAAGTTAAATGCTTAAAGAAGGGAGGTGTAGCTTATTGTAACACAGCTGACACAGACACGACAATTCCCCTTGCATTATTCGCACCAGCTCTCTAGATCCTGGATATGAAGGCAGAGGGAAAAGTGATTCCCTTTTCTCTGGAGCCAAAAATAGCCCAGGGTTGAACAGTCTGCAGAAATTAAGGAAGGACTAAGGTAAAATTTAGCCATTTTAGTCTGAGAGTGACAAGCTACAGTACTTCTAGGAAAACAGAATGAGGAGGGTGGGGAGTAAGAAGTGACAAGTCTGATAGTTAGGTTTCCCAGGAATACAGTCCAGTGGATAAAACAAATGCCAGTGCATAAGTTTTTAGACCGGACTGAAAATAAAACTTGACTGCTTACAAGCACAAAATAGGGGTATTTTTTTTTGCACCGAAGCTCGGGTGATGGGTAACTTCTCTTGGCACTTTTTTAAAGAAAGTTTCCATAATACAGTACAGAACTGTGAGCTTCTCTGAAACCCAGGTTTATAAACTGCAGAGGTTTTTAATCCCACAAGCCAAATAAAATGTCAGCAGTCAAAGCACGTTTGCATTCCTTGCATCCCTGCACAACATGAGGTGAATATGGTCAACTCCAGTGTGTTGGTAAATGAGTCATTTCCAATAAAGTAAAAATTAGAACATACCAGTTCTAAGACACTTCTCCTGGCATTTTCAGCTTGTCTGAAACCAGGAAGTGCCAGAAGTGTTACAAGAAAACCTGTTCATAATACATTTGATTTATAGACTCAAAGAGGTTGGGCTGTGTTGAGATAATAATTTCATTTTCTGGAAGGTGATCAAAACAAAACTTTCAAACATCCTGAGGTTCACCCAGTGCCGGAGGGCTGAGTAGTTGCCATTTCTACCATATGCACTATATCAGAGTTATTCATCAGCTGTCTTTTTGATATATAGAGTTCATATGATACAGGGAGTTTTAGTCTTTGGTAAAGTCCATACTCATTGATTTCATTTTACAGTACTAAATGTTCTTCAAGCATTAGAGCTAATTGCAAAGGAAAAAAATAAAAACTTTAAAGTATTACCTAAAAGAATTTCTTAAGAATTTCTTGATTTACTTTACAGTTTCACCAAAAAATCCAACCTCCATTAGCAGAATCTGGTTGCCATTGTGTAATTGTACAACAGTGGCAAATGTTGAATTATTAAACAAAACTTTTATATCGAATAAAGCTTCGTCAGATTTTCATATTGTTTTTCGTTCACATGCATTAATTGCCACAGTTTAGGCTAACACTGCAGAGTGAGAGCAATCCTACCTGCAGAAAAAACATTCTAAAGCTGCTTTTCTATGAGGTGTTTATTTGGGGATGACTTTGTATGATTGCAGTTAGAATTGAGCTATTTTTATTCCAAACTATGAAGTATACTACATAGAAGTAGCCCTGACAGAGAGTATGTTCTGGTTGTCTTCATAAGCACTGTGAATCCATTTTAACATTAATTTCATGGCTAAGGTACAAACTCATATCTCATTATTTGCCCTGTGCTTTTTTGAAGGCATTTTCTCTCACAAAAGCAATGTTGTGATTCATTTTAATTTGACAAAAGGCATAATGAATTTCAGGTTTGCTTGGAGAACTCGAGGTGTCCAGTATGATTTTCAGGTAGATCACACTGACTAAAGAATTGTAATAGCTCACACAAAGAAGGAAACCAAGATTTGGAGGTAGATTTGAGAGTCTCACACCCAGGTCCATGGCCAACTAATGAGTACTCTGTGCTTTTTAAGTAAGAATTTCACTTTCTCAATAGTTTACCTGAAACTGGGGAGAATTCTTCATGTGAAATCTTTCTGACTTGTGTGTATTGTCAAACAGACCTGATTTTCTGCTCAGTCAGAAAGGAGAAAAATCATACCATGCAGATAACCAGGGGTCAATGTCACGGCTCTTGGTCTGAAGCTCTATGAAGCTGTGTTGTTACATTTCCATACTATTTGCTGACCAGAGATGTCAGTCTAAGCAAACAACTGATTGCATTGCGAAGCTTAGCGTCCTGTCGGGTGGAGGTGATGGCAGGATCGAGGAAAGCTCTAGGGCTAGAAGACTGACTGGCAGTAGGACAGAGTTAAAGTTTTTCTAAGCAAGCTGCATGGTGCACTGGCTGCATGTGCTGGTGGCTTCTCAGGATCAACAGATGCCCAAGAGCCCAGCACTGTAACTTTGCCATCTTTTCAGTGTAGCAGATTCACAGTATAACTGTCAGTGGTCAAAGTGATGCTTCAGCAAATCAAAACTGAAGACAAAAATTGAGCTCTGGATGTGATTTTGAACAGTGACACAGCTTTGGGATTTATTTAAATATAAATGTATTTGTTTGCTTGTTTACTTTTAGAGGGTCGAGTCTTACAAGAGTTTGTTGGCTTTGTACTGTTCCAGCACCTCAAAGACATAAAACCTGAGACATTGTCTGTTGACTTCTGTTAGGAAAACCTTCCAGTTGTCAGAAATCACTAGAGACTGTTCATACAGCCACCATCTATTTTCTTGCTTGGCACAACAAAGGCAACAGAAAAGTGCTGTGTTTGCCAGCCCCTTTCTTCTCAAAGCTGTATCAAGGGTTGTGTAAAGATGTCAAGGGAAGGAGTGATAGGAAGGGAGACCTTCATTTCTTTAAGTCTGAAGACTTGATGCCAGCTTTGTGTGTCTGTGTGTGTTAGACTTCAAATCCAAGTATTTTTTATTTGTTCAGTCCTTCATTTGGTTTTTTGTGGGGTTTTTTGGGGGTTGTTTTTTTTGTTTTGTTTCGGATCAGTAAAATCTTTAAATCATACAGACTCTTCTTTAAGCTTCTTTATATTATGAATCCGTTGTAAATAAATAACCTTTGAAATGCATTCGGGTGATGGAAACCATTTGTTTGAAAAGGTAACTTTCCCAAGCTCAGAGAGGAACAGGCAGTCCTTCCTAGCAGATCCTTTGAAATGCTGTGAGAAATTGTCACCTAGATAGCTGGAGTGACCTCTCGTGGTCTTCACGGGAACTAAGGCAATTCATCTCCCTGCTTTCTCACCCTCTTTTTTAGCAGATGCAGCTCAGCGATGCTGGTGCTAACTGAAATAAGGACCTAGAAGCACACCCCTGTCAGGAGAGTGCAGGGCAGGTACATGATAAACTGTAACTCACACCGTGCTCCCAACTTAATGGACATCCTGAAAATACTCTTCCAGCCCTTGTGTGTCGCTCCTCTGTTCTCAGCTGCACCAAGAAGGAACTGTTTTCCAGATATGGCAAGTTGGCTCACTACTTGCTGGTGTCATCTGTATTTTTTTAATGTTGACTAGCAGAAGTACAGGTCTTTTAAGAAAAGAGGCTGACATCTTCCTAAGCCACTGGAAATGGGAGCAATCAACCCTTCATGAGCAAGCAGTCAGTAGGGGCGTAAGTAGCTGAAATATCTGTAACAGATGCTTCCTTACCTTTCACTGCCATCTTGCTTTTATTTCACAATCCCTGTGAAGCAGCTTCCAGCTGGTTCTAGATAACAGTGAGAAATTTCTGTCATATGTTTATAGGCTGGGAAGGCCAGAGCATATTTTCATTGCAGTAGCTCCATCTCATCACCCAAGGGGTTCTTTTTGTTTTCTTTTGATTTTTTTGAGGAGGGGGGAGGAGGAGGATTAGGACCATTGCTTAACATGACATAAAAGTATATCTATAAGTAAAACAAAAAAGGTTAATTTTCTTTAATTAATTCCACTTGTTAGAAAGCAAACATTTTGGACCAGATGTCCTCCATCACTTCAGGTTGTCATACACCATGTATTCACCAGTGCAATAGACGCCTGGGAGAGTATGATTTTTACGATCCATTTCTCAGGAGAGACAGCTATTGGACTAAGATTCCTCGGTCCCTTCTTCGTGTTGTACCTACATTTCTTCAATTTAAAAAAGAAATCAATATTTTATGAACTGTTTTGTATTGTATATTTCCTTACATACCTTATTGAGTAGGGTAGTCTGAACAAGCTTAGAAGTGTACATCACCTGTTTCCTCCCCAAACACTCCACCGAGTCCAAACCCAGATTCACTTTGCCTGTGTATCTGTATCCACAGATAGCCATACATCACTGAACAGAACCCCCCCCCCCAACCATTGTTGAAGCATTGAGCATTTGAAATCCAGATCATAATCTTAATCAGACTGCTTAGGCCTGTATCTAGTTTTGATAGCTCTGCTTAGAGTATAGAGAAGAAGAGAGAATTGCTAGAGCAGTAGCAGATTACTTCTATCCCCACCCTCTGCAGTGCCAGGGGATAAGGGAAAAAATTAACAATAGTCTCCAGAGGCACAAATAAGTGTCTTTTGAATGGCTGTTGGATTCATTCTCACTGCCATCTGTTCTTTCAGTCTCCCATATGAGTACCACATACTGAAACAGCATCAGTGCAATTGTCAGTTCTTTACAATTTCTATTTTCCCTTATCTTTTTTAATGGTTTTAGTGCTGTCAGACTGACTTTTCTCATATTTCTTCTTTAAGAGTCTTTACCATACAGTTTTTCCTGTGGTATTTGTAATGTCTTTGCTTTCTCTTAGATGAAGGTCAGGATCAGGATAGTGAAAATGGGTGGATATATTGTTTAATAATAAAAAAAGATCAGATCATTTCATTATTTATAAATCTTAAGATCTACCCAGCTATTTTCCAGACTTCAGTCACATGTAGTATGTACCAGAAAAGATCAGTTCTTTTCTCCCATTTCCATCTCCTACAAAAAGAATGTAGGAAAGTGTCCTACATTCTCCTGACACTAATACAGTAGCTTTTGAGATATGAGTCCAGACATGTCAGATATCTTAGTGAGGAGAACAGGATGTGCTCTTCAGTACAACACAGACTGTCTGAACTTACTGCCAAAGCCCATCTGACATTTTGGAGGATATGTTGAGTGAGCAAATGCTCTTAAAAATTCTCATGTCTTCAGCTAAATCCATCTCTCAGGGGAAAAAAGAACCATCAAAAAACCAAAAACAACAAACCCAACAACAAACAAACAAAAACGACAAAGGAAGCAAACAAAAAACCTCTGCCTGCAACTCTAAAGGCAAAAATTCTTTGACTTGTCTCTGTGGGCTTCATTGCTGTTCATGAGAGTGTACAACAGGGCAAAACCCTCTCACTGAGCTCTGTGCAACTTCAGGTGGCATAACCGAGTTATATGATAGCTGTTTTCTGGAGCTCTACGTGGAGTCAAAAGATTAGGACTCTGCATCAGAGGAACGTGTATTAAGAATATCTTTAATTCAGCATTTTCAGTATTATCAATACAACCTGTTTCTAGGAAGGTAGCAATTTTAGCCTGCTGTGCTCTCCTACAAGCTGATATCATGGGTAGGTGATCCAGGGGTCCTTTATTATTTCAGATCTGGAATAAGAATAGTAGTAACAATTAAGATTCAATACATTCTTGCTCTTAACGGCCACTATAGATCACAGGCGACCACAACATACGCATGTGTGCGGGAGGTGTCTCTGTAGTTAGTTTCTGTAGGTTTTTTGTCATTATTATTCTTACAAGTATAAATATTTACAATATTTGTCTAGCTGGTGAAATAGTCTCATTTCCATGCTTTTTTAGCTGAACTAGCTTGGCTGCATTCGTGGCACTTATTTTTACAGTGAGTAGAAGCCTCCAAGAATTTGTTAACTGAAAGTGCAGTTCAGAATGTTTAGCATATAGATGAGAGAAGATATTTTAGGGTCATTGCTTTGCTAATACAAGCCTTCCATTTCATGTTACTGCTCTGTTTTTTGACTCCCTCCTATATTCTTCCGTTTTCTTCAGTACTGGGTGGGATTTTACGGCAGAAAATGCACCGAGTTGAACATCACCACCGATTCCAGTCGCAGGTAGTGGAAAAGGATGGAGAATTAAAAGGCACTAGATGGCAACTTTATCAGATTTTCTTTAGCAAAATGACATAGAAGAGAATATGTTTTTGAAGGTGTTTCTCACACCACACGGGAGACAAAAATAAGCCCCAAACTGCAACAGGAGGTGGAAACACAAATATAAAATACTTGTTTACTGGTATGTTGCTGTCATAATAAAATTATCTATACCTTCCAGAGCAAAGAAAATGAACAAATCTAGTGTGAAAATAGTAAAGCTGTCTAGAAAAAAAAAAAAAAAATCAATTCTGCTTAAGTAAAATAATTTCCAGTTCAGTCTCTTCAGGCAGTGTTTCACTGTCACTGCTGTCTAAGCCAAGCACAATTACCAAGTTTTGCAGGGATCACACCGTGCACATACATGCAGGTAATTATTCATGCAAATGAAATCTTAGTGTTTAAAATAGCAGTATAACAACTTAATTATCTTTAATTATTTCAAGACATACCTTTGTGTATATAGAAAGAATGAGTAGCAGTAGCTTAACAATTTCCACATGAAAAGTCCTTTTCCATTTCTTGCATTGTCCATCTCCCAAGGCCTGGTTCCTGCCCCCCCCTGCAGAAACTGCACTTTTAATTCTGAACTAATGTGTCCTAAGCTTTTCCTCAATATGAACTGAACGGGAGCAATTCCTAGTGGTCAGAGCTGCAGGAAGGAATCTAACAAACCAGAATTCCATTCCCACTTTTGAGCTCACTCAATGAATTTTCAGTCACTTTGCCTGTTTCCCCAGTTATGACATATTGCTGTCCCGTGTAAAGCAATGTAAGGTCTCCTTACTCTAAAAAATAAAAAAAACCAGAAAACTCCCAACTCGCTGTGTCTTTTGTTTAACAAAAGAGTTAACACATGCATTTTGTGTTTATAAAAAATGCTTTTAACTGGTTTGTTTGGGGTTTTTTTTTAATAAGTCTGGTATCTCAAAGTGTGAAAACTGAAGATAAGGCAGAAATTAGGTTCCATTATCTTGGGTTTTTTGGTGAAATCCAACAAAGGTTATAAAGATTTCAATTACCCTGGGCCCATGACACAAGTTTTAAATAAAATATATAAATATTTGAAAGTTTTTTCCCACTACTCTGTGATATGAACTATGAACACTAATAGTTCAGCACTTACAGAATGAGCTCTAGAGACCTTTGGAGGTAGTAGAAATATTCCCATCACATGACTGTGATGGGAATCAACCCCTCTGTGAGCAACAGAAGGTGCACTAGTGCTCTGTCTTCAGAGTTAACCAGTAGAATTTTTAGTGGCTGTTTCTATTCCTACCATAGAGATCTATTTATTCTTTTTAAGTTTTACTTTTTCATTTCAAAAACCCAGGAAATAAATGACTCTAAAGAAACGTGTAGGATGAAAATTTAAGAAATGCTAGAGTTAAGACAGTCCGTAGAATTTTACTTCCATTCTCTAGTACGTTTTGCCACTCTATTCTCCTGTTTACTTTCTGTCTTTCATTAGAGCTCTGTCTCTGCAATTCTGATGCTGTGAAATGAAGAGTGTGGGATATTTATCAAACTACATGAGAAACTGGAGGATCTGGAGTTCAGACTCTAGCTGGCTGCAGTTTCTGGGTACAAGTCAAGAATGTCTGTGTAGTTATCCATGGACTTCAAACTTGTATGGGCTGCAGTAACTGACATATTTCAGATCAGGACTAGGTAGACTTACATTCTGAATGGCAAGAGGGAAGGCTGCTGTGCAGTGGGGTAGCTGCTACTCTGTCATATAAAGATGACTGCTATACCTATAGGTGCCTATCACCCTCTTTAAGCGCATCCCCACCTCCTCTCTTCATCCCCGGAGTAACTGGAAATGTGGCATGTCAGATTCCATTAGGCAGCCTTTGAACTTGAGGGCAAAACTTTCTTTCACTTGGGTTCTTCAAAGCCAGAAACATTTTTCATTTGAAATAAAGTCAACCATAGAAAATGAGGCATTCCGGAAACAGTCTTGCTCCCTCGGGAATTAATGGCAATAATCCATCTACCGAGTCCGTCTAGTAGAATTCACAGCTGCAGGAAAAACTGAATAAGATCAGACTTTGTTGTCCCATTTTTTCCTCAATGATTTTCATTTCCTTTCTTTTCCAAAGAAACAAGAAATAATAAGCAGCTGGATGGACAGACAGACACTTGCTCGCAGTCAAACTTACTTAACTAGATTAAGCAGTAATCTTTTAAGTGTATTGCCAAACATACCACAATGAGATTTGAAATGGCTCTGGAGTGCAAAAAGCTGATGAGCTGTGGTAACAGCACACCTCAAAATGTTTCTAAGTGACTCTAAGACTTAAAAATGTTACTTTCATCTTACTGAGGAGTGCATGAAATCTCAAAAGGTTTAAAGCTTTCTTTTTACTAAATATATACTCTTTTCTTTCATCTAAAGGCTTTTAATACTCAATTTCTTTTTTACCTTAATGAAGAAATTAGTGCTTCCTCAAAGCAAATAGGGGAAAAAAAATCCATCTGTAATCTACCTGAATAGAAATAAACCACTTCAGACTCAATCTTTTATGAATTTCCAAACCAAAATGTTTGCATTCCACACAATGTATTCTTCTTCGCTCTGGGAATGGATCGCTTCTCGGAGTCATGGAACTCGGCAAAAGGCGATAAAAAGTGACACTCTGAACTGAAAGACCAGGGTGAACTGAGCACTCTTCCTTCTGCTGCCTGAGCTAGGGAAATACTGTTGATTGCTGAGGATGTTTACTTATTAAACTCATAAAAATTCAGCAGTTTGTTCATTACTGTCCTAAGTCTCGCAGTTACCTATTTGCATTGAACATGCCACTTCCTTTTTCCTTCCATTGTTTACTTCTGCTTTCTTTCCTTTACCATGGTGAATGACCTCAAAGCCTTAGCAGTATAATGACAATGATGTCCACAAGGGATAAAATCATCCCATTTATTACCCTGGTAATTATCTGAATATTTCTGCTAATATTCCAGGAATGCTGTGCTTATTGCTGTTGTAAATCAGAAAATAAATAAATAAATAAAAAGAAGGGAGATACACAGCACACCCTGAGGGGTTTTCACACCATTCCACTCTCAAAAAGAAATAAAGTCATTGTGAAATAGTTTCCACAAACTCCAGGCACAGAACACATCCCCACTCCCTCTCTCCTGGTGCAGGGAATTTGTCTTTGAAATCAGAAGTCAGTTCATTCCTGTATGGTACAGGCTACAACCTCGAGCATTTGAGATTCTGCAAGCAGTCTATAGAGGACTTCATTTTATTAGTAAATTAGCAGCAAAAAACCTAACATGTAACTTCCTTCTGGAGTCAGAAACAACATCTGAGAAGCCCAGTATAACCATTCATGTAGCCATAGGCCTGAGTTCACCACAATTTATGTAGCAGCAGCATATCCCCAGTTAGCTGCAAATTTCATCTTTATAGCGTTTAACTTGTTACATGAGCTCTGTCAAAACTCCTGACTGTTCAAAAAAGGGGAGCAGATGAATGTTCCCCTTTCAAGTTATAAATGCTTTTGAATACTCTCCATTTTCTCATGCCAGCTCCACTGTGACACAACAAAGCGTCTGAAAGAAACATCAGAATGATTTTTCAGCTTGCTGAAGTCTCTGTGATGATAGCAGGCATCGAATCCTAGTGCTCAGAGCAGAGAACAAGAGAGCTTTTAGAAATCAAAACATTAGAAAACGGGGAGTTTTACTAGGTGATGTGGGCTTTTGTTCTTACTTCATCACTGACTGGCTATGAAACTGCAAGACTTAAACGCTGCGTTTGGTTGCAAAAGCTGAATCCAGAAGCCTGGATTATGCCACCAGCCATGGATGAGTGGGGCCCAGAGACACTGACACACTGAGCAGGGAGCAACCTTCCCTAGAGAGCTGGGAGGGTTGAGTTGAGTTTCTCAGCAATAGAACTGAATTTCTTCAGACAGTGGTGGGAATCGGTCCTAGATTGTCTGCAGTCTGGGCAAGGGATCTGCTTATTAAAGCTATTTTTGTTCAGAAATAGGTAAATGCTGCACTCAGTTGGAATGCCTTCTACAAAAGGGCCTGCTGTATCAGTGCTTTCAGAACTTACAGGTTAAAAGTGAATAAGCTGTGCCAATTAACCAGCAGCTCGCAAAGATTTTGATCCTGTGTACTTAACTTTCCCCTAACACCCACTTTTGGTGTCAAAATGCTGTTTGGCATCAGGCCTTAAACTTCCCTGGTTGCTCCCATCTGCAAATCGTGAAAAAGCCTCCCAGGTGGAAGAGTTCAAAGGCTACATTCAGGTTTGCAAAGCCCTGCAAGACCCAGGTACAAATGCCCCAGGATTTGGGGATAGTTCCATTCTGAGAGGGAAATTCACATTCCAACCCCAGAGAAATGAGTGATAAGATTCCCATGGATTTTAATTGTGCTGTTATTTGCCAGGATCATAAAGTATCCAATCGATTTACATTTGTTGCTGATAAAGCCTAAGCCATTTTCCTACGTTTTGGAATCAGTCTTTCTGGATAAAGACTGGAGCATATCTTCCATTGTCTGAATCAATAAAATCTTAACTTGGGAAAGGAGCTGTGTGCTGCCTACATACCATTTGGAAGCCTTCATTTTGAGAGAACTGTCACATTATTCTGGCCTGAAAGCATTGTCAGGTTAAAATAACTGAAAAATACCACTCCTTTAACCAGGCCGAGCCCATGCCCCTGCTTATCTAGGAATGTGTTATGGTTGTGTCTAATAAGCCAATTCAATAAGCACAAGATAAATTTAGTTTGTCAGTTTAATAGAGTTATGGGTCTTTGCATGTTTAAGTAATCGTTGATGTATGTAGATATAATTGAAAGGAAACCTCGATTTCAGACACCGTGTGCAAAAGAAAGGGGGATTTATATCCAAGTATGAACATATAATAAAAGGCAGCAGTGGACATTCAGGAAAGATGCCTGTTAGAGACGTGTGAAGGAAGTATGACTGAATTCAAGAAAATCTTAAGGTAGTTTGAACTGCCATGGGAGACATTAGTTTGAACAGATGTGTTCCTTAAACTGGAAAGCCTACGATACGAGCGGATCTTTTATCAGATGGAGAGAAGGAGAACGGGTTCTGCTTTAATTCACTCCTTTCTATTTGTTTAATAGGGTCCTATCAAAATGTAACCTACATCACATGCATCATCAGAAAAGGGGAAGGGGAATATTTTACAGTTGCCTGGATTGTTTGATTTGGAAGGAATTCAAAGATCCTGTGACCTGCGCTCACCCTGTCAGTTTGTGGGCTAGACACTGCCGAGCACACGTGAACCACAACTGAATTGAGTGAGCTCTGCTTTCTGCGTTACGTGCAGAGACCAGACTTGTTTGACCCCTAAGTCCCAACGTATTTATTTATACAATGGCAAAATATGGCATTGAGGTGAAATAAGAGAGTTCTTGCTCTCCTGGAAAATGCACAATCTCGGCTCCAGATGACATCACATTCCTGAGCCTCACTGCTGACTAATTCCACAAAACGATTTTGGTGAAGAATGCTCTCATTCTGAAATGTCTCCACTTTTGGCTTCACGTGCTTGCCTAGATTTAAGAGTACAGTATATATTTATAACACTGGGATTTAACTCTTAAGTCTTGAGACTTTTCAAGGGCAATTATTACTTTAACTCTTCCGTAAGTTAGTAAATCTCCCAGGCAGGTATGAGGGCCAAGGCCAGTACAGTCCCAAAAGGGAGAAAGGCAGCGTAAGAGCGAATTGTGCCGTGCTGCCTGAGGTGCTCTGTGCCTCTTCCGGGGCAATTAAACCATTTTCAGCATTTCTGGGTCAGTTATGACAATCGAATCGGGGAGGCAGGGGGGGAAGAAATTGCCTTGTGAAATGAAAACAACCACAGCTGATGATGTACAGCTCTGTTCAGCACCTCAGTTTGGAATAGTGGTTGTTGACCATTTTTTACAGCCTGAGACTTATACACAGCATTGGTAATCATCATAAAAGAAAGGCAGCTTAAAAAACTGGCAGTCTATTTACAGACACGTTGAGAGAAGAAAGAAACAAATCTGTCATGTAAAGATTTGCAGCATGTTTTTCACAGAAGTTGTGTGATAGTGACTACGTCTGTACCTGAACTGTGTCTGTCCGGAGGGCAGTGGGAGTTCTGTAGTGAGTGACCAAAACAATTTACAAACCTTTCAGGTCTGCGTTTTCAGACTTTTGTGCTGAAGCCAAGGGGTAGTAACTTAGATTGTAAAGTGAGAGCTAAGGTTGTCTCGTGTCGAGAAAGGGTTCGAAAAAAATGACAGATGGAGCAAGAGAAACTTGAGGAAGTTGGCAATACCTTCTCTACCTGATACCGTTTCTTACAGTGATCTATTCCTGACTTGATAGTGGCACTCTCTAGTGATATGGAATCCACACTGGAGTGTCTAGGAGAGGGCCTGATAATGCTCCCAGCTACTGCCATGAGAAAGCTTCTTAAGGCTGCACCAAAGCCTGGTCATAAAATCTTCTTCACACTCCCTTTCTACTGGAGATTAGACAAAAAATGCAAACTTGCATCCTGTTAAAATGAGATGTAATGTTTCTATTTGTCTAGATTCTCAGACAGACCAACTGCAGTTTTATAGATGAACCAGATCCAAGAAAAAAAAAATGCTAAAAGGAAACAATCTTTCACCTGGCATGTGTGAGCTAGTGCTGGTAAGCAAAATGTTTGCAGGAGCAGGGGAACTCCTCAGTGAATTGGAGAAAATATTTTGAAGCCCACTCTTCCCAAGTATTAAAGTAATAGAATCAGTCTTGACAGACTAAAATCATTAATAGCCTTCGTTCACGTAGTGAGACAAAGCACAAGTGGCATTGCAATAAGCTGTCATCCAGCCTCACTGTTAATTAGTCTAATTAGTGGTTAGCAGTTCACGTTGCCCTTCAATCACTTCCAAATGTCTCTTTAGACAAATGTCAGTTACCCAGGGAGTTTCTCACGGACCGGTGTGTGACTTGGCTGCTAGAGACAGGGGCTGAAAAGTACCCCTGTTTGATTTGTCACCATGCTGAAGAGGCCTCTGTCAGAAAACAGAGCTCACGTTTGCCACCCACTAATTCTAGGCTTTTCTGTCAGGAGGCAACACACAATTTGTTGGCCATTGATGCACCCGAACATCTTCTTATCTTGTCGTTCCACCATCTAGGTGGTCGAGGGTGTGCTTCCCCTCAGGGGAAATGTACCTGTTAAGGCAATATTTCTTTTGGCTCTGGTTCTAAGCCATAGGCAGGGGGATTAGAGATTCAGCTTTTAATCGTGCTTGTCTTTTTCTCTTGCACATGGCAGCCATTCCATAGCACCTCTTGTGATATGAAATCAAAAATTGGATTTAAGTGTAGTTTTGATTCCTGACCAACCTCTCTAGTCAGAAAGGCACCTTGTTTAAGCCACTGGGTGTACTCACCAGCCAGTGCAGGCTTTGGCAGCTCTGTAGCGTAAGCAAATATTGAGTAATTTCAAAGCAATCCAGGCTTCACCTTCTGGGGAAGAACACTAAGGCTTGTTTTGTGTTTTTGTAGACAACAGAAAGAATTATTTAGCATTGTTCATTTATTTATCAGCTTCAAATCTTTAAAGTTTTGACAGATTAATAACTTCCTTCAGGAGTTTTAAATAAACATGATGTATTAACAAACAGACCGAGAGCCTACTTAAATTGTACAAACATATAAAGCAGGCTGCCTTGTCTAATGAAAACCTGATAAGAAAAATAGATTTTTTTTTTTAAAAAAAAAAAAGGTTGTGTCTCAATTTCCGAGAAAATAATTTATCTTTATATATCCACTGGAATAACAGATGAGTGGAGTCAATCACAGTTTAAATAAACCCCAA
>JANIJG010011541.1:4270-34306 GCA_024611175.1 Megaceryle torquata | reverse complement strand
GAGTCTCTCTCTAAAGACTTTCAAAACCTGCCTGGATGTGTTCCTGTGTGGCCTGCTCAGGGTGATCCTGCTTTAGCAGGGGAGTTGGACCCGATCTCCAGAGGTCCCTTCCAACCCCTACCATTCTATGACTGTAAATGGCTTTCTATGTCTGATTATGTTTAAACATTTAAATTTGTTTCTTTACCAAACCTACATTATTTTAGGATATAGAATTTGTATAATCACTGCTCTCATCTTGCTAGTCCCTCAAAAATGAGCTCGCTTTGACACACAATTTTTACCCTGACAAATGTGCCTTATGGGAAAGAAGTTGTTCATTCTCACTTTCTATCTTGAACTCTTAAAAGTATCACACAAACAGGAATTCCCACTGCCAGCTTGACCTTGCACTGCTGCAGCTTGATTATATTTTAGATCTGTAAAACTACTTTCCTTACATGGCTAGACATTATGCAAGAATATTAACTTCCTGGTGGTTTCTTATGTCATTCTACAACTTTAGGAAACCCAAGTGGTTACCTTAAATGTCTGTTTAACTACAGGCAATATAGCACAGGAGAGATCACCTGCCAAAGGTCCCTACAAACCTTCCAGAAACTAGGAAGAGAACTAGACACTTAAGGATTACTTACTATTTTGTAGTAAGTTTTGTTACTATCACCTAGCAGAATTAAAGCCCGTAGATCTAACATACCCGACTACCAAAATGCTTGTCTACCCGTATGTAATCATTACAAGGTTGGTATATTCAAACACAAACTTCACAAAGATATTAAAACTCATTTAAAGAGTCAATTACAACACTTCTATTTGCATTATATATATTTGTATTTATAAACAGAAAAAAGTGTAACTTAAAACTCTTTATCATATCAGTAGTTTTATTCTACTCTCTACTTATGAAGCAAGCCAAACTCTCTACAAATCTCTACTATCAACATAGTTAACTACCTGCGGGTCCTTGGAGGCTTTGGTGGAGGAGAATCCTGTTTCTCAGCATCTAAAGAACTGACAGCATTCTCTGTATTATTTTCATCCTGATTAAAAGAAAAAGAATAATTAATGCATGGCTATAAATCTGATACACAACATTCTTAACCTGTAAGGTCCAAAGATCCATAGTGATACTTGAAAATAATTTGTGACAATACGACATATTTTAGGCTATCATATATAGACCACTTTCAAAATTCTACTCTAAATTCCCAATATGATTTTCTATCTTGTGTTCAACTTCCAATTTTTTTCTGACTAAACATTTTGTTTCTCATGTACAATCCACTAGTGAAAACTCTCAAAAGCTAATCTTTCAGGTTAGTGAGCAAGCTTTTGCTCTTCAAATTATTCATACTGAAATAATATTCCACTGCAGATAAGACTAATCTACAGTGCAGTAAGAAAATGAGCATTTCAACTCCTGTAAAGTGACAAGTGGGTAAGATTTAATGCATTGATGTAAAACACCTTCAAATCATCTCCCATTTACGTACAATGAAGTTTAACTTATTCAGAAAAGCATGAAGATTTTTATTTTGGTGTAGAAGGACCATAAATATGAGATAATTTTATGTATGTAAATATTTATAGATATGTCTATCCATACACATTTACATGTATATAAAATATTGTTGTGTTAACCACAGTAGGCAGCTATGAACCACAAAGCTGCTCATTCTCCCTCCTACCCCTGAAGGGGGAAAAGGAAAGGCAAGAAAACTTACGGGTCAAGATAAACTGTTTAGTAAGCAATGGAGAAGTGGGAGAAGAGAGGAAAAAACCAAAAATCAAACAACACAAGCAATGCAAAAGCTAACCATCTCCCACAGGTACAACTACACTCAGTCAGCTCCTGAGCAAAAGATGGTTAACCTCTCTAAAGCCCCCCTCTTTTCCCCTCTGTTTCTGAGCATGGTGTTATACGGTGTTGTGGAACAGCAGTTTGGGTCACCAGCCTGGTTGCGTCCCCTTCCAATCTCTTGTGCACTCCCCCAGTCTATTCACTGGGAGGGCACTGACACTGAGCAGACTGTTCAGCAATAGCTGAAAAGTTAGCATGTTATCAGCACTGTTTCAGTCTCAAATCTAAAACACAGCACCCCAAGAGTGGCTGTGAAGAATATTAACTCCAGTCCAGCCAGACCCCCATACAAATACTTATAAATATATATATAAATAAAAATAGAAAATGCAAGACTATAAAACTAATATACTGTTGCCATACACATGCCACAGCCAAATATCCAACAAAACCAAGGAGGACTTCAGTATTATCTTAAATTTAATATGTATTTTACCTAAAGGCTTTTCGTGCAGGTGTTTCCTTTTGAAAAGCAGTTTAAAAAAAAAAAAAACACAAACACTTTCAATCTGTGATCTGTTTTCCAAAGCACGATACCAGGTTCGTGTGACAAGGTCTAGTCTCTACCAGCTTACCTGTTCAGATGGGGCGACAGAGAGTGACTTTCTCTGGTCTTATAAAATGAAAGGCAATACCCTGTTGATTTCCACTTAAAATGTTTAAGATGCATTTGAATCTGCTTAAGATGCACTTGAATCTTATAAACAATTGCAGCTTTGCAAGATAAACCATAACCAAGTTATCTCAATAGCTAACTACACTCAAATTTAGATTCCTTAGTTACAGGTTTAATTGCCATTACTAGCCTTAGAACAGTTATTCCATCATTGGTGTGAAGAATCTATCATCAAAAACTATTCCTCAGTGTACTAAGTGAAGCTTTTCCTGTGAAGAAAAAAAAAATCAAATCTTTTAATCTTTCTTATTGTTCTCCACTAACCTCCCCCATTATCTAGCTGGCCAATACAATGTTCCAGAAGTACTCCAGCAGAAATACCCTATTGTTTCTGTATCAATGGCTTGTGTTTGCTCTTTCAGACAAATTGCACAGGGAGTTCATTGTCCTGCTGACCACTGGATGTAACTATCAAGCTTATTTTGGAGTGAGACTCAACTAGCAGATAAAAGCTAATTACATTTAGACAACCACAACTGTAGCTCCTATTCCAGTCAACCAAGGTTGGTTGATTTTCATAGAATCACAGAATAGACTGGGTTGGAAGGGACCTTTAAAGGTCATCTAGTCTAACCCACCTGCAGTGAACAGGATCATCAACTAGATCAAGTTACTCAGAGCCCCATCCAACCTGACTTTGAATATCTCCAGGGATGGGGCATCTACCATCTCTCTGGGAAACCCGGACACCTTCATTACAAATTTCTTCCTGGTATACAGTCTGAAGCTATGCGCTCTCAGTTTGAAACTACTACCCCTTGCCCTGTTGCAACAGGCCCTACTGAAATGTCTGTTCCCATGTTTCTTATAAGCTCTCTAAGTACTGAAATACTGAAGTAAGATCTCTTTGGAGCCTTGTCTTCCACAGGCTGAAAACCTCCAACTGTCTCAGACTTGCTTCATAGAAGTGTTCCATCCCTCGGATAATTTTTGTGGCCCTCCTCTGGACCTGCTCCAACAGGTCCATGTCTGTCCTATGCTGAAGACTCCAGAGCTGGACACAGTACTCCAGGTGGGGTCTCAGAAGAGAGGAGAAGCAGCACAAAATTGCCTCCCTTGACCTGCTGGCCACACTTTTTCTGATGCAGCTCAGGATGTGGCTGGCCTTCCAGGCTGAGAGTGCACATTGTCAATTCCTATCAAGCTTTTCACCCACAAGTAAGTGACCAGCCAGTAAGCTGGGGATGAAGGTAACAGATCAAGTGTCCCTACTGACTACATTTTGGAGTTTAGACCACATGAAGCCCCCATTGTAAACTAAATTCTGCCCCTTCTTGTTTCTAGATCTGAGCCTTTACATTTTGCAACATTAAAGCACATTCTTGCTCAACTTGCTGAATAGCCCAATTTTTTTTCGGTGTGTTTGTGTCACAATGCATTGTCTCTTTAAGTCTGTTACTTCTGGTAATGATTTTTGGTTTTCTTGGTGTAATGAATAAAAAAATTCACAGTCTGCTGCACCTTACTGAGCTAGGATTATTATCCATTGCTTGGCTCTAAAAGTGAAGTGGTCTGTGAACTACGTTTTAATACATTTAATGTACTAGGGTTTGTATTATTCCAGCTTCTTATAAACAACACTGGTTGCAAGTCTAACGCCTTCAGAGAGCTATTTCATCAGCACTACCATAACAACCATTCTTAGCAAAAAAGTGCTGCCGTCAAGACATAGTGTCAAGAAAGTCAGTGTCCAAAGAAGTAGCATGACAAAAAAGGTAACGAGACACTAAAAAAACAAAACCAGAGAACTATGAATGCTATGACTGATCTGTAAACTGAATGGAGGACCTCATTATCTTATCTAGGAACAAGTGGAACGAAACATCATCATGAGACATGGACATGCAACACCTCTACCAGCCTCCTCTCAAAAATGCAGAAAAGCAATTTCCAGCTTGACTGGGTAACTGTGCTTTTCTTTTTACCCTTAACATACATGAAAATTAATTTTATTGCCCTCATTCATGCAGAGTACCATTCTGAAGGTTGGTGCTAAAGACGCTCACTGAATCTAACAGCAACAGTTCAGTTTCCTGCTCAGTGGCTGTGCCATGTTCCTCCCTGCTTCCTTGAGCTGTGCAAAGTAAACTCTAAAATTCTCCCATATGTACCCATTACTATGGATAGCACTAAATGTGTACTAAAAAGAAGCCCTTTAAGTACCAGCAACTAGAGTTAGAAACTAATGTAACTGCAAGAAGAGAGTGGGCTGTTCACCTTGTTTCAGCACCACAGCACATCCAAGTTTCATGAAGCAGAGAGATACTAGAAACATTGAGACTCCACAGGAGGAGTTCCTCCCCATCCTACAACAGATCAGACAAGTATTCCATTCAGTTCCACCAGCACAGAAGTTTTGAGGAACAGATTTCTTATTTATGCATTCAGTTTTTCAAAAAGTACTGGCAAGGGAAAGGGTGTGCCTGTTGGCTGTGGTGTAGACTCGTCCAGAAAACAAGCCAGCAGCTGCATCCCTGTCCTCCTATGTTTGTAAAGTCAAGTGTCTGTGAACAGAATGTTTCCTGAGATATGCTATTTTTCCAGGGGGAGGAAAAAGCCTATTAAAGAAGCTAACATATGTCAAACTATGTATGCAGTAAGAAGCTGTTTCTAGTTGAGACAGGCAGAAGTAGCTGAAGAGGCACTGCCATTTTTGATACTAGTAATAATTCAAAATGTGTATAAACTCACACGTCTGAGGCACATACACAACCACAAAGTTTACAAAAATAATTCCTTAAATTAAAAAAGCAAAACCAAAAACAAAACAAAACCAAAACCCAAGCAAACAACAAAAACCACACACACAAAACAGTACTTTTAATTTCAACCACAGAAGAGAAGTCAGTGGTTACCCCAGCTTCATACACTGGGAAGGCTTCAGGCAGATATGTGTTCAAGAGCTTTCACTTCTGCATTGTTAAAATCGGGATCAGTTCGCTCTACTCTAGTTACATTAACTCGGGAGCAAGAATGATACAGCTTTTTTGGTGACAATTCCTGTACTTCAGTAATTGAGTAATTAGCTCAGACTCATGTTTCTGCAAAGGTTTCATTTACTTTTAGACAACTCATTTCCCAGTAAGCAAAGAATTTTTATTTCAAAGGTTGAAGATGATAAAAGTTGAAGGCAGAAATCAAAAGCACTAACCTACACCGGAAAGGAAGGAGTGTTCCTATCAACTTTTTGCTGCTGCAGCATATTAAAGTAATCATGCTCAGGTATTACTGGAACTTGTTTTTAACTGAAGAAATGCTGTTTGCTGAACTCTCCAAGCAAGGCTGTTACTTGTCTTCAGTTCTGTGTCACATGAGATAGTGAAGAACCAGTATTTTGAGCACCCTTGAGTGACACTAGCTCACTGATCTCTCCTTCTGTTATATCAAAATACATGAATTAGCAAACATGCAGAACAACGAGCATGGAGCAGAACAGAGGAAGCTCAACTGTAACAGTGAATGTAAGTAATCTCACTGGGATGACCGCATCTGTTGAGAAGAGCAGATGGCAGCAGTAAGTAAAAGCCTTCCGGCATTCATAATCACAGCTTATTGGTATCAGCCAACACTCTCCTGCTTCTCTAGACAGATGTTGCACTCTCGGGTAGAATACAATTTTTAAAATTATCAGCTTTGTAAAACCAGGACAACGTGTGTAGTTCACAAGAGTCATTGTATGCAAAATTATTTAAAAACCCAAACATTTAATTGACTGAACCGCACAAGTGTTTAGTGCAGTACCCTCCTTTCTTACAGAAGATACCTATCCTATCCTGGCAGGCTTCTCACTATAAGAAAACAGAACCTTTAACAGTTCTCAATTGTTCTCTTTAATTACGTTATATATGAAATGTGTGTGCACCTATGAAAGACGACAGTAGCAAATGAAAAGACCACAAAGTCAAAAACTTGGAAGTGTGGATTACATCTAGTCTACAACACTACAGAGCAATTCATGTTTCTGTGATAATGCAGAAGAACAAGGAATTCTCTTGGTAGATGCAGTGTCTGAATTCACCTTGCTACAGTGACCTAAATCGCACTATTGTCTCCCAAGGGTGGGTCTTTTTCTCACCTACTTCTTCCAGCAGCTGAATCACCAAATGGAACTGTCACTAACTTAGAGCACAGAGTATCACATGTTTAGACGTATTTCATAGGCATTGCCTACTATTCATAACCTTTTACCCAGGACTTGCAATGACTCATTTTCCTTTGGAACTCCCAGTAGAAACATATAATGTTATTCAGCAGCTTTCTGTATTGGTGCAGTACCAGCAAACATACAGCAAAGAGTCTTCCAGAAGTAATCTCATGGAATCCTTAAAAGGAATTGAGGCATTCCTTATCATAAAGCAGCATGAGAACCACAGAGCATCAGTAGGTAAACAGAACAATACTTCAGAATTTCATATGAATCATTTGAATGTATCATTTCATAGAAAAACCCTGCAACTTTCCATGCAGAGGCAAGTAGATAAATGTTTCTGCAGATACACAATTTGGCTACAAAGGCCAAAAAATCTTTTTTCCAAGCTGCAAAACAACCAAGAGAATTTGAACAGCAAAGCCTTTTCTCACTTGGTGTTTCCAAACCACTAATGTTTTAACTATCAACATTTTTCCTATAGCAGCCGATTGCTCCACAGCTTCTAAAAGGCAAATCAACTGCAGCTACAGAATTCTGTCACTTGTATGGGAAGAAATACAAGAGATACTTGAGTGTACTAGCAATGCCATATTTTGGGTAAAGTCTTTATTAATACAAGCTTCTGTTAGTGGATAAGGGTAAAAGGAGGACTTGCAGTACTGTAACACGCTTGTTACCCTCAAGAGAAAAAAAATAAACAAGAAATATTTTTGAAGAATAAATTTTTTGTTGTCTTTTAATCAGTTTTCCTTTTTCTACATACTGAACATCCAACTTGACAGAATTCCATCTGATCTGGACTTTAAGACAACCATGGATTATTTCAGATTGTGAAGATGCCTCAAGCAACAAAAAATACTCTACTGATCCAAATCTGACTGATATCAGATGATCAAGACTAATCCACTCATATTTGTTTTAAACCTTCCCAACACAAGTGTAGCATTTTCACAGCAGTAGTAAAAAAAATTAATGATGGCGAGAAGTACACAGTTAATGACTGTAAATATGCAACAATATGATCAAGAGTTTCAGTGGGAAGGGGGCTGAGTCCAAGGCTCACTTCCACTTTAATTGTTCGATAATTTAAGAGAGTCCTATGAAGTGTGTGTGGGAAATAGTTCCGATTATAAAATACAGCATCTGAGTCTGATCAGGAAAAAATTGCTTCTGATGGGCTGTTTCATCTTTGCCCTGAGATTTGGCCACCATAGGGACTGTTGAAAGTACTCCTATCTGAAGAAAGCTTTTATTCATAAAACTTCATTTACATACTTAGTATTATTTTAAGCCCATTTATAGTTCTATACATTCACAGTATGTGTAACTATATGGTCAGGATATACAATTTCTGCATTATACTATATTATACATACATTTTCTACATGGTTTTGAATCCTTTTATCGAATTCCAATAGAAATTCTTACACTACTACAACTATATTTTCAAACACTGCATGTGTGTGTTTAGTTGACTTTTTACAGTATTGTTTCCAGCAAGGCAAAGCTGGCAAGTTCACAGGAACACACGTTCAGGACTGTGTCTAAGCTACTTCCATATGAATACTGCTGCCCATTGCCAATCAGATTAACTTTTTACTGGGATGTTACTGGCAAACACTGCTCACAAAGCTTAGGTAACTCAATTCATTTCAAACACTGCTGGAAATGGGCAAAGCAACTGGACAACAGAACCATGAAACCAACCCTACAGATTACTCCAACTCTTCAGAATACTATCAAAACATAATAATCAAAAGATGAAAGATTTTCCTCTTCAGTAGTATTTCCTATGCAACTAACAGTAATATATCTAAAGTAGGAATATTCTTTTATTTTGAATTGTTTCCACTGAACATAATTAAATCTCTTCTGCTGTAGCATTTGCAAGCAGAGTAAGATCTGGGAAGGAACCTTGGGATATTATATTAAATACAATAAAGTTACTTGAAAACTTTCTGCATCAGAGTATGTTTCCTTTCAAAAACCAAACATTCTGAAATATATCTTAGCTAAAAAAAGCTAACTAGAACATTTCTGGGGAAAACAAGATGTTATATAGAACAGACGCTATGCAACACCCTCAGAGGAAAAGGAGCTTTTTCAGAATAGCAAAAACATCTCAAGTGAGCTTCAAAGTTTTGAGAATCAGGATAATGCTACAAGCAGATACAAGCTGGATATCTGAGGTAGATGACTACCTTACAAATCCAAACCAGAAGTTAAGCCTACACCAGTTAATTACCTCAAGGCAAATTTCCTAACTAACAAACAAATAGTAGCACATTTGGTTTTAAGAACTTTTTACGACTTTACTTATGAGACCTTTCCTCAGCCCTCCTGCAGAAATGTTCAAGCTACAATATAAAGAAGCATTTCCCAACATAAAAAATGCTGTACCTAGTCAGACTATTTTGTCCTGTTCCCAGCAGTGACTAAAACAACACTTACAAGGAAGAGTTAGGATGTTCTTTTAACAGTTTGCAACTGTGGAATTTCCAAAGGTCAGACGTCGGGCAAATTCAAGGAATAAGATTTCAAGATGACAAGATACCTCAAAGCTACAGGCTTTTGGCTGCAAGGAGCTCTACAGTTTCACGTTACATGAAGAACTGTCTCCTTTTATATTATATCTGCAGGTCTCTAATACCATTTAGAAAAGGTTAACAGAAATCAGCTTTGGAGTGTTACTTAGCCTATCATATCTAACTTGTCCCATTTCTTTCCCAGCTCAATCTGGTTGTTCTTTAGTTGGAGCCTTCTAACACCTTTGATCCTTGTCCAAACTTTTAATGCTTGAATTCTGTAATACATTTTTAAGATAAGCAGACCAGACTTGCAGACAGTATTCAAGTTACAAGCTATCCACACAATAACATTATGTTCTCTGCTTTTATTGGTTTCCCGATAACTGTTAAAATTCAATTTCCTTCACAACTTAGTGATTATAACCAAGATCATATCTAAGCAAAAGTCAAAGCTCATGCTCTATAACTGCACATTCAGAGTTGGGATTTCTCCCCGTCTCGCCTCCATGCACATGACCTTTCATTACTCAGTCACTTGAATCTCATAAGATGTGCTACAGAGAGCAGTTGCCTTTGTTACAGACATAGTACAGCATATTGTGTCACCTCCTCATTTATGTGTTTTGGAATACATGTAAATAATGAGACTTTAATTCTACGTAAGAATGCAAACACAGATCAGATCAAAGTGAAGATACAGTAGACTGATCTGCCTAATATTATTTTATGACCAAAACTCAAGTAATTAGGAATCACTTCTGCTCAAAGCTAATAAATATGTACAATTCAAACCCTGTCATGCACATTCCTCAGAAATAAAAAGAAAATTCAGACCAGGTAGGGTGAATATCAAAACTATAACAAAACAGCCCGTATTGTTCATATTGCACATAGTCCATCACGTTTCTTGTAAAAGAAAAGACCTAAACTAAAGATCTCAGAACTACTGCATGAATTGATGTTGACTCTTAGGAGTTAACAGAAGAATATACCTTTTTCCTCCAAGAATGAAAAACATTTTAGACTTCCAAGAAAGCACAGTATAGAACAGCTAAAATTAAAAGGAAGCTTATTAATACGGCAGATCTAAAATTGCCACCAGATACTTCAGTAGGTCCTGAAAATACTACTCACACTCCCTCTAGAGTGCTATAAAACATACACCCATTAGGTACTGAAGGAATGGATAAAATTACTGAACAAACAACACACAGTCCTGGGATAAAGGGAGGTCTGCAGTTCTGGACTGTGGATGAGAGAAAGAATATCTGACCCAAAAAGCTTTTTTACATAGTGCCCAGGAATAGCCAAGAAAACATATCTGAACATAAAGCAGTGAAAAATACCTAGAGGACATGAAATCTGAAATGGAAGGACACAAAGACAGAAAAACCCTCAAATAATGTGGTTAGCAATAAAGAATATTATTCTTCCAAGTTTGGTTGGTTGGGATTTTTTTGTTGTTGATTTTTTGGTGGGTTTTGTGGTTTCTTTTTTTGTTTGTTTGGTTTGTTTGTGTTTTTGTGGGTTTTGGGGGGGGGGGGGGGTTGTTGTTTTTTCCTTTCTTTTTTAAAAGGGTAGAGCATAAAGCTTCCTGACAAAGGCATTGTTAAGTTAATTTTCTTTCCCCCAGTCGGTTCCAGTGAAAAAAATACTTGAACACAAAATAATAATCTAGTAATATCAATCATTGCCAGTCCTGCTCAGCTACATCAAGGCTGTGATGGGTCAAGACCATGGCAGTACACAACAGCATGTAATATCCAAGTCTCACTTGAGTCAGCAGTTCAGTGCTCATCTACTGCTTTAAAATTGGGTCCAACACCACACTGGGGGAAGGAAGGAAAAAACTTCAACTAAGTTTTTCCGTTTCAAGAGTTTTAACTTAAACATAGATCTTATAAAATTAGTCTATATACATGTATTTCTTTTTATTAATATGTATGTTGGAGCTTATTTTTAGCTTACTCTTTATCACACTGTAACAGGTAATTTGCAGAACACCAGGCCAAAACAAAATTCCATTTGCTGCCAATATGTCAGAATGGGATAAGTCCTGCCCATCAAAGTAGCTGTCAGCTACTGCCAGCACACCAAGCTAAGGACATATTTCCCAATTTAAATAATGAGTTAGAGTCCTGCATTTCATCCATACTAAATTTCTTTCTATTGCTTCCCCTACTGCAATTGCATTTGGTATACATGGTAAATATTCCTTTAGTTATATGGCAACTTTTACAACCAGGTCCTCAGGGTAAGTAGGTTAGGAAACCTACTTAGCAGAAACCACTTGTAGTTCACCTGAGTTCTTAACACCATTGAACACAACTTTAAAAGCTAGACTTTATAGGAAAATCATGATCAGAAACTATCAACTACAACTGATTGAAACTCATATGGGAAACACACATACCACTCCATCTGCAATCTTCCAGTCTGCACAACTTTCGTATTTTTGCAGTTGCTTTTCAAACAATTGTGCTATGGCTCGATGGACAAGTTCATACTGCTCCTATAGGAGGTTACCAGATAAAAATTAGTACGTGAGATTTTTACAAAGAATGATAGTATATTATCATATGATGAGGATACATTTAAAACAAGTTATACCTTTGTCTGCACTGCAGAATGCCTTTGTGTCCTCATTTCCTGTATTAAACTAAATACATTGAATTCTTCAGGTATTTTCTGAAACAGAGAAGGAAATAAATTACACTGTTTGTCAGAACAGCAATACAGAAGCTGTTGCACATCAAGAAGTATGTTTAACTTTTGTAGGGAAAGCCAATCTGTTCTCTTCACATTGCAGCTATTCCATTAAAAAAAAAGGCAATTCCTCTCCAGAATTGGTTTTAAACATTTCATTTAGACCATGTATTTCAAGTATTTTGAAAATGAGACATGCAATTAAAGCATTAATATAACACTGAAACATTAATGATGCTTCATAACCTAAAAACCCCAGGATGATGTTATCCCTGTACATTTGAAATATCAGGCTTTAGGAGCTGCAAGATTAGGCAGAGACATTGAAAAACTTGAATTCAAAGTCACTTCATATTTAAATATTTTTAAATATTTAGAATCTTACAGTGACTTTTTTAAGATAAAAGCATACAGTCAAAGGAAATTAAGTTTATACTTAAAGCACAAATGCAATGAAACTAAACATTCAACCTGTTCCTGTTGCAGAATGTCTTAAACATTTCCCTATGTTCCCTCAGAACATTTAGAACATTCACTGTTATGAAGCAGTGAAATGCCATAAAATTTCTTCTTTTAAGATTCCTTACCCCAGCTTTAAGCAAATTCCATGTATAATCTATGGCACAGATGGCTCCTGTTCTTCCACACCCTGCACTATGAAAATAAACAGTTAGGCGTGTTAGAAATTATTTTAATTTGTTAAAGACACACAATAAGCTTTATATTTCCAGAGTCTATGTGGAGGAAAAAAATAAATAGATAAATATTTAAAACCCCCACTCAGCTATCATATTAAGGTCACTCAACCTGAAACTATAGTGGAAACTGCAATCATGAAAGATGCTTCAATGCTGACATGTTTTTGCCTCTTTCATCACACTATTCCTACTTACCACTGCTTCCACAGTGGCAATTTAATGACTTATGTTAAATAGCAATACAGAATGTGTTAAGACTTCCCAGATTTTTCTGATTTTGTATTGTATCTCTATTTTCCACTTTTTATCTAAAAAACTTTAAGTTCTAAAAAAATTAGAGTGAACTATCATTTATTTTTCCTTATAGTATGAATTTCTGTTTTATACAGAGCTATAACACATGCATATTTATTACATCATAATTATACCGTTGTAAAGAACCAACCTTCACAACTGTACTAATATTCAGAAGAACCAGGAAAAAGTGAAATGGATTTCAGTGATAAGTTTTTTATTGTTTTGCACCTCAGTTAGAGTGACAAGTTAAAAAAAATGCAGCTAAACACAGCAAATTTCTATACACTTTAGGAGAAAAACAAAGCTCTAAAATGTTCATAAGCCCTAAGAATTTAAGATTTCCTGGCTAATAAATCTGAATTCATTTTTTTCTGACATGAAATACATTAACTTCTGTTGCTTTAAAAAGTATCAAGTATCATAGGCAAGAACTTTCAAAAAAATTCTCAGAAATTATCAGTTCACCAAAACATTTTCATGTTTCCATGTTTAGTTCAGCAGTTTAGTTTAGCAGTCTAGTTTCAACAGTCCTGTTAGACAAATTTCAGGTCAAACAAGAAACTGCTGCTCAGAAGCAAAGACCTACCAACTGGAAACTACAGCCTACTTAGAGATCTTTTTTGTCATGACAGAAAACAGATAGAAAAGTGTTTAGATAGTGGTGAACCTGCTATGTAGTCTCTCCTATTGAGAGTGGAGTCTTCACTCCCATATCTGATTTGCAATGATCTTCAAAGTTTAATCTGTTCTAATGAGGATTTAAAAGTCTTCAGAACCACAAAACTGTTTCCCTTGCAAAGACTTACTCTTTTCTGATTTATATCCTGTCAAAGTGAAACAGAAGCAGAATTGCACTGTGATATGAGTTAAGACAATGATGACTGTATGATTTTGAGCTGAGTTTTGATGAGGAAATATTCCTTTAGAAAATTAAATCATTTCTGATTTAGAATCACATTAATACATATCATGCCAAAAGTTTAGACATCAAAAAATTAAAATGTATATAAACTTAAATTATAAATATATTTGATACCTGCAGTGTATGCAAATTGGTACATCTTCGTGTTCCTGGTACTCTCTCATCAAGCTGATCATGTCCAGAATAGAATCAAATGATGAAGGGACATCATGGTCAGGCCAGTTAACATAATGAAATTGATAGACACTACGAGTCTCCTAAGGAAGAGGGAGGGAGGGAGGAAGGTATTAACAATAATACATATTCAAAGAGTTTGGATGAAACAATTACTTCTATGAACCTTCACTTTTCACATTATTAAGCATGGACAAGCAAAGCCATTTACTGCATTAAAAAAACCCTACAACTTACACCACTTAGAACAACAAAAGGTAAATTCTGAAGTATTTTCAATGCTGCTAATGCATAGAAGAAAATGCCATAGGACAGGTCACAGAAGCCTTTCACTGTAATTGTAGAGGCATAAAATGGTTTAGGGACCTTTAAAGGTTATCTAGTCCAATCGGCCTGCAGTGAGCACAGACATCTTTGTTGCTCAGAGGCCCATCCAGCCTGACCTTGAATGTTTCCAGGGATGAAAATAAATGGGTTAAAGGAACAACGATGTTGCACTGTGTTAAAAGATTCTCTACTCTTACAGTATTAAATTTTGAAAGGGAAAAAAAAAAGACCACCATGAAAGGTTTTCCTTAGAGAAACTAGAAAATCTTCATACATCTACATGAATTTTAGATTCTTTTGCATTGTATTTTGCATGATACTCCATTGAAAATTTTACAGAGGTGACAAAACACTTTTCATTATTATGAAAAAAACCAGAAAATTACCTTAAAAAGGATATTATTTTATACCACAAATACCTATTTTCCTCCCCAGTTCAAGGCTACATTTAAAATTCTTCAAATTAAGATGAAAAGTCTGCAATTCATTACCAAAATGTGTGCTCAAGGAACTCCTGAAGCAAGTCTGCTAGGTAAGTCTGAAGAAAGATCATTTTATCATCTGTGTAGGCTGAATATCAATATACCTTGTTAATTCTTTCAGATACACTATTATGTAAAGGAACATACACTTGAGGTTCTTTGCTAAAATTAAAAGCATAGCACAAGCTGTTGCTTTTTGTTACTACTTTGTATCTTATAAAGATTAACTAGAATAGAACTCATGGAAGTCAAGTAGCTAAACAAGTTTTGCACCTACAGTTTATGCAAGCAAAATATAAATTAGCTACATTTTCCAAAGTGACTAGTTCTCTCAATATTCTTATATTAAAAGTAATTGAAAAAACCCAAAGCAGAATCCAAGTATCTTTTCAGTTCTGTTTTTAGGTGCACCAAATGTTGCAAACCCCACAGTTATGCAGTTAACTTCTGTTAGCTAAAAAGTTTCATAGCACAGTTAGTTGTGAGCATTCAGGACACACTAATAGAAAAAAATTGATTAAATTCCTGCATCCCACTGCAAGCACCTGGCAACTACTGCAGAAAAAAATTACCCTCCCAAATTACCCCTATCATGATCAAACAGTTGTCATAACTACTGTGATACCAGTTGTTGAAACGGAATAAAGCATTGCTACAGAAAACGTGATCTTAAGTGAGCCTAACCTGTACCAATTTCTTAATACAGGATGCCAATTAAAGTGACAGGTAGTCTGTAAAAGAGACTGTCAACCTTCATGTTTTTGTAGGACAGCTCTACACTCTTATTTATTGGCATTTACTTTTCAGAAAAACTAAGTCACCACAAATCTGATGTTTCAGTATAAGTTTGCAAGAAAGGCTTAAATCACTCATTCTTATCACTTTAATAAGAATCTGAATCCTTTTCTTTCACTGAGAATATGACAATTTTCACAATTAATACAACACAGTTCATGAAGTAGGTCTCATGTTTTACAGCAGTTTGTATCATAAGCTTTCTCTAGGATGAATAAACTCAATTTCTTCCATAAAGACACTAATTATAACCATTTGCAGTTGCCAACTCTAAGAGCATAAATGAATTGGTTTACCAGAACAGTCATCTAGTTAGCCAGTTCTGCATCTTGAAAACTAGGATATCAAATCTGTGAGAATTCTGAACTCTTAAGCTCACTTGTAAAAGTAAATTTCTATCTTGGTCTTTAAATATATTACATAGAATTCCCCCATGCAGCAGTTCTCGAAGCAAACAGACTATGCAACTCAGCTTCATCACAAACATTCCATATTTTTCATATCAGCTTCAACTCTTTACAGAGTAACTTTTCACAAGCTAAGGTGAGAAACCTTCCAGAAAAAAAAAAAAAACACCCAAAGTTTTTGTTATTCTTGCTTTATTTTTATTTGGCAATACAGATACATGAATGGGCATCTGAAATCTCTTAATATTGTAGAAACCTCAACAATAAATGAAAGCGTAGGGCAAATTCTAACAAGTACACATACTTTACCCAAAAAGAAGTTAACTGGAAGAAACAGGTTTTTCTGACAAGTTTGATTCAGTTTGTCATCATGTTTTCAGTTGGGGTAAATAGTAAAATTCTCCTAGGGTGATGGAAGCTTTCTAGTTATTAACACATGCTATTGAAGACCATTACACACCTTTGGCTGACCAAGAACAAAAGACAAGAACATTAAAAGACAAGTAAAGACTTTCAGTACTCTTCTAATATACTAAACTTTTAACATCACTTCTAAATGTGATGATTTACATACATACAGTCAGTACCTAAAAAACTGATGATATTTTCATGAGTTTCGTCCACTACATCACTTTAGAGACCTTTGAACAACCATTAAAGTTGAGACTGGAAGTCATCTTATACTTACATTTTGAAATTCAAGTAATAATGTTCTAATGAAGTAATCTGTTCTTGCTTGCTCAGCTTCCTAAATATGGGAAAGCAATAATGCATTGGAAAAAAATCAATATGTAGCATACAAGATACAACTACAATCCCAAACTTTAAAACTTAGGTATATTTTTTATCTTTTTTTTTTTAATTTACTGTTTTTCTATCTATGCTTTCCCCAAAACATGGGCAAAAGGATTTATTTTTAAAGAGCAGCAACTTAGCTTGCTACACAAGACACCTGTGAAAAATGTTACTTTTAATTAAAAACGTGAGTTTTCAAGCCTGTGTCTCTCCTGCTTCTGAAACCATGAATAAACCTTGTAAGAGTATTTCAAAGTACTACTTCTGCTTTATTTCCAGATACATTTATTTAATTTACAGATTACCTCTCACAGCCATCCTTCTATACTGCTTCAGCTGTATAAACTTCAGTCTCTTACCACACTATTCTGTGACATCATCTTTCATTTTTTTTCCCTTCTATTATTTTCAGTGAAGGGTGCATCTGAATGGATCATTGTAACTATCTGGGTTGGGGCCAAAAAACCCGTAGCTTCTAGGCTCCCAGAATTTTCATATCTGCCTTCAGAACACCAAGGAAATTTTATCCTTTAGACACCAAACAACATTATTGCACTAAAAATATCAGTAATATCACAATTTGAAGGTGCCTTTAAAAGCTTAGTATTACATCTTTTGGCAGTGAATTTAGGAGACTCACATACACTTCGAAGTGTTCCTACCTGCTACTAGGAAATTACCATTTTCCAATCAAGAAAGCAATTAAACACCTTGCAGGACTAAAGGAGATAGTTCATAGTTCACAGCAACAGATCCCACATACACCAGCATACCCAAAGGTAATAAATTTTCAGCTGTAGCTGAGCAATCAGAGTATGAACAATCCCTTTTCACAAATACTGACCAGTTATGTGACCATTGACCACTAGGTACAAGGAAAAATAAAAAAAAAATTTAAAAGACACACAAGAGAAAAGCTCCCCCCTTCCCCTCAATATAAAAAAGTCAAGCCCACTAGCCAATTTTTAAAATCAAACTAAGGTAGGAAAATGCTACTCGGTCTCTACCAAGGATATACTTATAAATTTTAGTCTGTAGACTATTTCAAAGTAGGATTGAGAATAGGTCAATTAACTGGCATGCTTGTTTTTTCTGAACACTTTAAAGCACTTCAGCTGGGAAGCAGCAGCAATTCCTATCCAAACCCACATAATTCTGAGTTAAGGAAAAAACCCAAACACTCACACTGCCCACCCACCCCAAAAAACCACAACAAAAAAAAAAACCCAAAAAATCCAAGTTCAAAAACAACCAAGAAAACCCCACCACATTCCGAAATCAATTTGGAATGGATCAGTTTGACTGGTTTAGAGTATGTGAACAGCTAAGGTAAATCATGAACTTCAGTGTAAAACTTCACAGTAAGACCGCTGAGGCCAACGATGGTTATACTCAACACGTTGATGCCAGGTTTCATCCATATCCTAATAGCAACTACTAGAAGATGACAGAACTTGATTAAACTACCAGGTGGCAAGATTAAAAATAAAGACAAGGAAGCGTTTTCTTCCAATGACACATTGTGAATTTATTCACAATGATCCAAATGTCACAAAAAACCCCACAAAACAAAACAAATTGTCAAATTCATCATCCACTACATTATAAAAATATTGATAATCCAAAGGCAACACCAAATTAAGGAAGTACACTGATAGAACCTGAAGTGCAAGAAGGATCACATCCTATACACAACTTACTTTCTATTCCCTTACATAATCAGGCTGCCATTGTGCCATTGAACACAACTCGATGGGCTGGATGGCCCCTGGTGTTGTCTAGAAGCAATGGCTATGTGATCCCAACTCTAAGAGCTAGAAGTTGGATAGACAGGCCGTAAAAGTGTTTAAAGCAAGAAGGAATAAAGATACATAAACAGGTGTGTGCAAAGGCAACCAGATACTATCCCTCACTTAAGTAATGCTGATGATACTGACTGTGTTGGCTATGCTCCCACACACCATATCCTCACCCATGTCCTGAAAACTTCACAATTAATGAAGTGAATTTCTGCTGTGAAGTGGTCAATTTTGTGACATGATAATTGCATCATGGCTTCTTTTAATACCCAGCTTTCTCTACTCAGGAAAGATGATTACAAAAACTCATTGGGGTATATTTGCGTAATGCTGAGATGACAGGTGCCAAAAAAATCATGACTTTCAATTTCCTGCTGTGCTTGATGCAGGAGATATGCATGGTCCCTCTTTTTGCCTAGTAAGCTGCCAGAAATCCTGACGCTACCATTTACAATTAAGTATCAAAACTCAAGTAGTTGTTATGCTCAGAGATCAGAACTCCCAACAACACTGACAGAACATTCAATGGAAACATTCAGGTTTCCTCCACTTTCCTGGAGTCTTAGCTTGCTTGTCCTCAGCTATGGTGAGACCGCACCACAAATACTGTGTCCAGTTTAGGGCCCCTCTCTACAAGAAGGACTTTGAGGTGCTGGAGAGGGTACAGAGGTGAGCTACTAAGCTAGTAAAGGGTTTGGAGCATTTCTCTTATGAGGAAAGGCTGAAGGATCTGGGGCTATTTAGCCTTGAGAAAAGAAGGCTGAGGGGAGACATTATTGCTCTGTACAACTACCTGGAGGGAAGTTGTAGAGAGGCAGGAGTTGGTCTGTTCTCCCCAGCAAGAAGCGACAGAACAAGAGGAAATGGCCTGAAGTTGAACCAGGGGAGGTTCAGGCTGAATATTAGGAAGACTTTCTTTGCTGAAAGGGTTGTCAGGCATTGGAATAGCCTGCCCAAAGAGGTGGTGGAGGCACCATCTTTGGAGGTGTTTAAGAGCCAGGCAGATGTTGTGCTTAGGGGCATGGTTTAGTGGTTTTGATAGGGCTAGGAATAAGCCTGGACTTGATGATCTTGAAGGTCTCTTCCAGACAGAAGAATTCTATGATAGTTACACCCCCCCACCACCAGTTCCCAACCTTTTAAAAAAAGAAATGAAATTGTGGAAGATTGAAAAAACCACAGAGCTTAGATACACACACTGTTTTCCACTACATTCCTTTGAGAGTCTTTGTACAAAAATCTGATGACGGAAAACTAAAAAAAACACTTGTTTTGTAATAGAAATTGTTTGTTGAACATTTATTTTAAGTTACAAAAGCATTAAATTCTTCAAAATGAATTTATGAAGCTTTATACTTACACAAGAAACACGAAATGGTCCAAAAGTTACAGCTGCTTCTCCATACAGAGGCCAGTAACGTTCACATTTTTTCTGTTAAAGCAAAGAATCCTAATTTAATTAATTTGTAGTACCGAGACCAGAAGCAAAGCAGACAAAATTATAATTTCAAATGCCTTATTCTCTCTTACTCTGTGTTATTTCTTAGCATCTGCTTACTGGTGCCTTGTTAGACTGCTTTTCCGAAAGTAAAATGGCTTTTCTTTTGGATAGCAAAAGGAAAACAAAGTCTAAAAAGCTGTATGACCAGTAAACAGAGCCAAAAGATACTTTGTAAATTAGGATGTGAACTTCATGACTCCCTATATATGTGCAAGCATACATCATACAGAAGGAAGCAGTGAGCCCTTAGTTTTTGTGAAAGTTTGGAGTTCGCAATTCTGGACCACTTTTATTTTTTTCCTTCTCAGGTCATAAGCATATAGCAGAGATTTAAGAGAGACTGCTTTTGCAGTTGCATCAATTGACAGGAAATTCTGAAGGACTCAGAATTTTGATAGTTGGCTTACATCCCACAAGGAGCAAGATTCCCCCACCAGCAACATGACCAGAAACAAACCATTGGTACAGTTCTGTACACAGACACATTCTACTGAGATGACACCTAAATAATAATGGAACACTATAAACAGAGCAAAGAAAAGCAATTACATTCACTATTTTCTATGCAAACAAATATAAAGATAGGAAGATAGGCTTTCCCATGCAAGCTGGAAGGTTATTTTTACAGTTCTGGATCTGGTATATGCAGCTTCACAGGTACTGGTGCATTGCCCCGCATGGGTAACGCTCATGTAAAGTTTTGTATTTAGTGTACGTACCCTTCCCATTTCAAATTCTCGACAGGCCATTACAATTATCTAAAAAAAGATATGCTCAAAGTTAGCTGATTTCATATTAAGTACATTTACCAACGCTTTAGTCCTTGCTTCTATCTGGGCAGACACTGATAACTCCTTTAATTGGTTACTAATGAAAAGACTAATTAAGTCTCTTAATTCTACAACGGTACCCAAGTTTTATCCTACACGAAATAATCCACAACACTTATATAACATTTTAAGGCTACTTAATTTGAATTCATTCTAATCCTATACAAATATCTTATTAGGCTGAGTAAATTAATAGTCTAAACTTAATCCCAAAAATATAGGACCATTTCCCCAGTGGAAGAAACAGCTGTATTTGTTTAAAACGACAGGACTGCTTAAAAGAGCTGCAAAAACCCATTTAAAAAACAAGAATCTGATTTCTTAAGTGAAGCTATTTCAGATACATTAATATGGATATATAATAAAATTGCACCAACAGGTAAGCTATCCATTACAGTAAGTAATCATAATATAAGTGTCTGAAATAATTTATTGAAGATAACTTAAGTACTGCTAAAACTGGATAACTCATGACAATAGGTGTTTAAACAGATGGAGAATATGCAAACCAATAAGTAACCCACATTAGCATAACTAAAAAGGTAAGCTTTTTTTTTCTTTCACATGCTGCTTCTCTGATTTTGTCAGCCCACATTAAGTCAGAATTGCAAGGTCTCCTACAGGACTCACGTAACCAGGCATCAACTTATTCATAATGCATAGGAAACACTCCACATTTAAAAAACCCTACTATCTTAAATTTACATTATTAAATTGAAAATATTATATTAATGATACAGAGAATGCTATTTAAACTACACAAACAAGATTTAAAAAGCAAAATGTTGACAGTGATTTTGTACATTATGATAAAGCTAGCTCAGGCAAAAGATACACAATCACTGTGCCATAAAGTAATATCCAATTTATTATTTTTTATGTAGGTACTTACGGCAACATTGTATTCCCATATCATCCTCCAGAAGTCTATTACTGTATTTGCTAACGGTCCCTGGGTAGCAACATATGCTTTTGGCCCATGAACTCCCTACAATTGCACAAAGGAACCATTAATGTTTATAAAGAAAATGTATCTGCACTGAATAAAAAGAGATATTATGTTGTAATAATGCAAGACTAAGGATTTTATTTTTTTTTTATACAACAAAAAGGGTAAGTCCATTTACGCTAACGGGAATTTTGCTGGTGCTTTCAAGGAGTTTCAAGATTAAAACAACTACTGTGCTACCAGAGGCTGTAACAGAGAGTATTAAGTTTCTGCATGTTCAGAATCTGAAGATTCCATTTAAATCCACATTTTCTTTTTATTCAAACATTTAATGCTGAAAATTTGAAAATTTCTGCTAAAAAGCATCCCACTGTAGAAATATAATATTCCCCCCCCAGCAATACCACATTAAAAAAAAAAATTTTTTAAATGTGCTTTATATAAAGCTTGAAGACATTTACATTCCACTTTTCAAGTTAAACATTCAAGTAGTGAGATTTACAGAAAGACCTGTTTCTGAATAAGCATTACTGTTTAGAAGCAGCATCGAAATAAAGCTACAAGGAATGCCCAAGATATTCACACTTGGAAACAAGTGTTACAGGCTCTTAATCAAATTCTGACTTTTCTTTAGGAATGTGAGATATAATTCCATTGCCACACGTCTGCCATGAACAGCAAGAGCAGCATATTAACATATACAATTTACTAAATGCCTCATTTGAGATTACTAAAACCAGACTCTTTTTAAAGCCAGTATTTTTAACACTATCAACTGTTAAAACAAATCACATCTAAATTTTCCTATGGTAGTAAATTTTGTTGCCTGTCACTTTAAAATGAAGTATTTTGTGTTATACTCACACTTAAGAGCAATATTAAAACTTTTAAAAAAATTGCTTTATAAATACCATCATGTTTACAAATTTATTCAAGTCATAATAAAAGTCTTCTCCCAGAGCTTCAAATTCTTATCTCAGACTAAAATATTAGAACTACACTGACAAAATAAAAGCTTAAAAAGAATTTAAGAACTATAAAGATAGTAATACATACCTTAATAAAGTTTGCATTGATGTAGTCCGAATCTTGTGGAGGAGTTTTTAAGGTCAGTTTAACTCGACTATGATCAACTAAAATAAGAATTAATTTTTTTTTAAACAAGAAGTAAAATACATGGAAATCCATATGTAACAGTAAATATAATCTATACAGTACATATTATATGTATAGAAAAAAAGCATTAAAGAATGCTGCCCAAAGGTAAGTCACACTAGCAAGTCAATTTAATTTATGGATAAACAAACTCAGGTGGGGATAAGCAGAGTAGCTCCTACTGCTATGTGCTTCTGATGCTCAAGTCCACAGAGTACCAACTTGCTGCCATTACAAGAGCAATTCATTACAAAGAGGCAAAATTCAATATATCAGAAATAATCAAAATTGTAGTTACACAATATTAACACAGATCATGATGATCAGAACTAAAGACACATTTACAGGAAGTAGAAAGAATAAACCACCAGTGCATGGTTAGAGCAGCCGGCAGGTCTTTAAGTCTCTGCCAAGGAGGACTCCAAGTACTACAACATGAAACGTGTACTGGGGTTTACTGCTCGGGCACAGACTAACTTCTACCCTTCAAACACCGGGCTTGGCACTTAACTAGAAGCAGGGGATTCCTTCATTTCATGTTCTTTGCCTCAAATTTTACTGACTCTGAGAGCTTCTTAGGAAAAAAGCAGATCTTTGAAGACCAAAATCCTCAACAGTCTTAAAAATAGCCTTTATTACTTGTTGACAGAATAAACAAGAGATCTTTAAATTCTTTTTAGGAGTGGAAAAAAATCCTTAGTGCATCTTTAATACAGAAACAACTTGATGATTCTTACAAAGGAGGGTAGGTGATTGGCAGGTTCATCAGACGTTCCAGCTCATGTTGATACCAACACTTCCTGACCATCACAAAAATCACTAACTATCTCTACAACAGAGGCTGTTTCAGTTAAAAATTCAAACAAAACAAGTTATCTTTGAAATAGGGAACAGAAATATCTGCAGAAACAGCATCTGCTCAAGAAATTTCTGTTGCTTTCTGTTCTCAGGGTCAATTCCTCAGCCACAGAACAGCTGCTAAAACTTTTATTAGAGCTACACACAAGGGAAAAAGAAAAAAAGAAAACAAATAAAAAGAGTCTATTTAAAAAAAAGGAAATATGGTTGTTTGGGGTTTTTTTTGGTCAGAACATCATTGGTAATAAAACAGAGAACCATGCCCACAAGAAGTAGACGCAAAGAGTTACGTCTATAGAGAAAGTTCTTCCAAAAAGCTTCCAAGATGGTAAAATTTCCTGCCAGAGTCCTGATAACGTGAAAAAAAAATCATTACCATTTAATGCTTCCTAAAAAAGCACAAGTGTAGATTACGAGACATTTGGATTTCAAATCTAAAGACAAGATACTCCTTACAACATATTACACTGTATTACATACAATGTAAAAGCAAGAACACTTTGTAAGTGTCCAATCTTGTCCCAGACTTAATAAGAACTGCTCATTTTCCCCACTGTGTTCTGTGTAACCTTTCAGATTCCAGTGGCTCAAGTTTCATTTTTATGTAGATGAAAGAAAAGCACATCTACCAGTGTAGTTGGAGCTATTCACTACTGTAGTAGCTACAAAAGTGTCTTATCAGTTCTGCTTTGATGCTACCAAGATTTTGCTAGATTGTTCACTATCTATCAAAAATGCCAGCATGGAAAAAAGAGCATAACAACTATTAATAAAATGACAGTAACAACTTCCCTTGCTTTTTCACTCCATCCATTAACCATGTTTCCTCCCAAATAAAAAAAAACCCACAAACACAAAAAACCCACAAAAAAACCCACACAACGAAACCCAACCACCACCAACCAACAAAACCCAACAGCCACCAGCTAAACAAGCACAAAAACTCCAATATTTAACTATTTTCTCCAGTTGAGCTTAATATCTCACTACTCTCATCCATATCTATGTTTTCCTATTTTGATGGAGGAAATGTCTATAGCACGTGCCTTTACTTCTCAGTACAGCAGCAAGCACTATGCCCACCTTGTTAAACAATACAGGGCCTGTGGCTTTAGGGCAAAGTTTACTGCTGGAAGTGTTGCTCCAAGCTCTGACACAGTAAAAATTCCAGCACTAGAGAAACAGAGCAGATGTATATACAACAATCTGAAACAAACACTAATTCACTGGAGCTCGTTACTACAACACATTTTGAAAATGAAAGCCAATGATGCTTAAGACCATCTACAACTTCACATAGGTTATAAACCTCCTAACACTTCTGAGAAAATAAACAGAGTAAAATGTATCTGTTGAACCTGCCAACCACCTACCACCTATCCTCCTTCATAAGGATCATCAAGTTGTTTCTGCATTAAAGATGCACTAAGATTTTAGGGATATGAAAAATTTCTGCTTTCCAGTATATGAAAAATTGTATTTGTCAGAAGACAACCCTTTAATCTCACTGTCAGCTGTTAATATTGAGAAACACAGCAAGAACTTCTGAAACACATCACCAACCAGTTACAGCCACACACTGACAGTTTTAAAATGTAAATTCTATGCTGACTCTTGTTTTCTGTGTTCGTACAATGAAGACAATTTCATTCAGGGTCTAGCAAAACATAAACCAAAAGGTAATCCAGTACTGAAAGTTTCCCAACACTATTTGCAGGATACAAAAAAACCCAAGGAAGATCTATTATACTTTAAATCACAAAACCAGGTTCTGTAAGGCTACTTAAAATTTCATCTAGAGCTTATGCTAACATCTGTTTTTGACCGTGAATAACATCCGAGTAAGGAAAAAATACAGTTAAGCACCTAATGAAGTTCTAGACTATTCAGAGCTAAAAAGGAAGCATCAGCTTCATATAGCTTGGGACCTAGCACATGTTTTATCTTTAGGGTCATAGCTCTCCTAACAAAGTATACAAACATTCACTTTGCCTTCCAAGTTAAAAAAATTTATTATGCAAATAAACTTTGTAAGTAAGCAAATTATCTCCAATTTTGCCTGTCAGTAATAACTAAACAGTAAAACTCAAATTACTTTAACAAGCATTTTCCTTTGTTTCTATTAACATGTAAATCAGACTTACATGGCAATATATCCTTGTATCTATTCTTTTTAACATTTTCTTCTTTTTCTCCAGTGGCTGTTGGGTAGATCTTCTCCGTTCTGTATTTTGTTGATAATCTTCTCAACCTCTGAAATAAAACATTTATGTTTTATCTTCAAGTCTCAAGATAACAGAAGCCACAAGGTATTAGCTTCATTGATGAAGTGCAAGATCACTCAAAAGCCACCTTCTCTCCTTCACAATATTCACTATGATGAAGCTTAAAAATCTAATTACTTTTAGCTCATCGGCAGTTAACAAACAAGTTGAAGCCAGCTCTATATATCATGAGACACAGAACTTTGGAAGAGCCACTACAGCCATACTTTATTTAAGAAAGAAACTGCCCTGTCAGGAAGTAACAACTGCATTATGAATACCTGTGAGAAATGGAAAAATCTGTTATTGCTCAGAATACCTGGAAGAAAAGCACAGAGGAGGCTGGCTCAGGAACAGCTGTTAGCAGCTGGCACTTGACTCTGAAGCACATGGCTGCAACACTGACAAGTTAACAGAAAGCAAAATCTTGCTTTTAACAGGCATCCATTCCTAATACCCAACTCCCGATGAGTTCTGTAGCTCACCCAGAGAAAGTCCCTGCCTCTCAGGTATATGGTTCTTGCCATTAAGATGAGTGACAGAAGGTCTGCTGTATTCACAATATAATCCCCCCCCCCCCCCCCATCTATTTCAAAACCTTGAAATTTCAAACAGTCAAAACCTCTAATAATAAAATCCAGCCCATGCCTTCCAGTAACCCAGGAAATAACAAGGGAAATACGACTTACCCCACTAAATAAGGCCTTTGTAACCTTAAAACTGCAGAGGAAGAAAAGGGTATGAAGTCTCTTTGAAAACAAGCAACAACCCCACACAAACAAAACACGCAAACAAAAACCCACAAAAAACCCAACAAGCTGCAATACAAGAGGAGCCAGCAGTGCTGCTTATTTTAGATTGTGTACACAGCCAGATTTAAAAAGGAACCTGGAGAACTCAAGAGTTAACTCTGGCTTCCAGCTAAAGCTAAGTGGTTACAAAACCATCCATTCTACCAACAGTGATATGGTGATGTGATAGAAAATGATGAAGAGAAAAAACAGAGAACACAGCTTCAAAGCTTAGCATCTATTGAGTGTTATTCTGCATAGGTAGGAGAGACGTTGTTCATGTTCCCCTTCCTCCATCTTTAATGCTTCCCTGAAGACACACAATGTTGATGGCTTCCTTTCTTCTGGGGAAGGGAAGAATGAAGGAGATTTGTTTCTAGCTAAAAATACAAATCTTGTTTAGCACTAAGAAGCAACATAAAGGCAGGAAGGCAGGAAGGTATTATAAATAAGACTATCTACTTGGAAAACCATTTTTCTTCTTAGATTTTTTTTTTCCTCAGAGGACTTTTTCCATAGATTATATCACAGAATTATCACAGAACTGGCAGGTTTGTTTGTTTGTTTTCCTTAAAATGCATTGTTCTTGAAAAGCTTGCCACGTTTCTTGAAGAAAAAACTAAATAAAGTAGTAAATATTTGGGTGTGGGACAGTAAATCTATGATCACACAGTGACTGAAGTGCAAAGTATGCTATCTTAAAACATTGCTACAATGAAGAATAGGAAGATTCAGTTCTTGAAAACACATAAATAGTTAAAAAGAAGCTTCCACGCAGACTACACTATTTTCAATACTAAAAACAAATTCACAACATAACCTGCATACATAGCAGGCAGAGAAACCTGTTTTGTAACATGGTACAGACCATAAAAAACACCACTGCACGCGGAAGACAGGCTGTCCTAATGTAACATTGCCCTTACTTCTGTCAAAATAAAAAATGCTGCCTGGACTAAAATTGGATGCAACCAGGAATGTAGAAATAGCAAAATACACACACAGTTTAGCTACATCGGTTAAGAATTGCAAGACTGAGAAACAGTTTGAAATAGGCTATCAGCCTCCAATGCAGGGGGGGAGGGTCAAAAAGAAACAATGACACTTCCCAAGCATAGCCACTAACATGATCAATCTGCTTGTGATTTTTGGGTTGGTTTGTTGTTGTTTTTGTTTGGTTTTAATCTTAGTGATTTTAATGGGATAAATGCCATGACTCTGCTTAGAAAAAGTAACAGAGTTAAAGAAAAAAATCACCTCTAAAAAAACATGAGTAGAAGCATTATTTTGCACGAGAAGGGACACACTTGAGGAAGCAAAGCTGCCAAAAAGTTAGGTATCAAAAGGCACTCTTATGAAGAGAAGATGATCCTTTTTGCTTCAGTCCATTTTAAAGGCATGCAAGAAAAAAATCACAGGTATGACCTGGATCTATCGTAAGCCTGAAAGGCTGGAGTGACCAGTATCAACTTTCATTTTCTTGACAGTGATGCTATGAAAATTCAGCATATTCTTCTCCCTTGCTTAATTCAATAGCTGCACAACATGCTAAACAGACTGGAAAGTAGGATTAGCATAGCTGAGCTCTGAGGAAGACTGGAAATGAAATACAGGTTGATATTAGCACACATCTGTTCCTAAAACACTTTAGGATCCGTGCTTTTAATGCACATTTGTCAGTTTTTCTGTGACACATAATAGAAGTACTGTCCAAAAGCAATCAAAAAGAATAAGTAGTACTCTTTATGATCTACAGTATTATCTGTTACATAGAGTAGTATCTACTTCATTCTTTGGAAGAAAAAGTATTGACTAAAGAGGAAGGAAAGAATTCTAAAAACTGAGCTTTGAACAAACTACCACAGGAATGGAAAAGTGCCAGACTCAGCAGAAGATTTCGCTCTACACGCAATAAAAAAAGTTCTGCAGGAAGCTATTGCAATGCACACAGACAGCCTGCTGTAGGATGCAAGAGATTCAGGGCTTCCTAGGTTACAGCCTAGAGTGACCAGAAGAAGAATGCACTCAATAGCAGAACGGGGGTAATGGCAGGGCAGAAGAATAAAGAATTTTGTTCAGACTATGGTAAACTGATGACAAGATAGCCAGTAAGATCCGTCACAGTCATGTTTCATGCTAATTCATAATAAACAACTGTCTACAGTACAAAGCAGCACTCATTTGGGTTAAGTCAGTGAAATGCCAAATCATTTCCCAGAAGATACTGGGACACCAACAGCAGGAATGTTAGAGATCCAGCCTGGTGCCTCTGCAGATAACAGTAGACTCTTCCGTGACACTTGCATATTCACTGGTACCACAAAGATCTTCATTTACATGTTCTTTTAAGAACAAAATGGTCCAAAAGTGCATATTCACTATTTATCATACTTAAAGCATTATATTCACAGGCCTTAAGTTCCATTCTCATTAGAAAAGCCTGAGTTTAATTCTACTTATTGACTGCACGACAGAAGTGGTTTGTGGGATGGTGACAAAACACCACATGTGACAGTGGGGAGACAAGCCTTTGAAACAATCTGAGTTTCAGAAACATACTTCCAACTTCCACAGTGGTTTTACCATCTGTATTACAAATCTACTTCAGTCTTTTTACAAAAAGACAAACCAGCTCTTCAAACCCAACTTGTGGAATCCTACCATGCTGGACCTAAATGCAAACAGTTTAGGAAACACAGATTTGTGACTTTCATAATTAATCTATTTTGTCTATTTAGCACTTTACAAAGTCTGTAAAGACACATTCCTTGATACAATAGAAATGGTGTTTGTGGATTAAAGAAAGCATTTATACTGCCTATTGAGATTTGAGGAATTCATTTTAAAAGCCTGAACCTTCTTTAAGATACAAGTGTTCTTGTGACTCCTTTCTGGGCTTCTTAGCAAGGAAAGTACATGAAATATTTCACCAGGGCTTTGAAGTCCTCCTGCCCCTCTACTCTGCCCTAGTGAGACCTCACCTGGAATACTGCATTCAGTTCTGGGCTCCCCAGTTCAAGAGGGACAGAGATCTACTTGAGAGAGTCCAACAGAGGGCTGCAAGGGTGATT